>PVKB01002656.1:0-162453 GCA_004027205.1 Ctenodactylus gundi | reverse complement strand
AGTGACCTACGAAGATAAACCCATCAGGATAACGGCAGATTTTTCAATCCAAACTCTAAAAGCAAGGAGATCGTGGAGCAATGTCATCCAAGCACTAAAAAAACATAAATGCCAACCAAGACTGCTATGTCCAGCAAAATTACCTTTTAATTTAATCTCTGATGGTCAGTGATGAAGAACAGTTTTTCATATGGCCATTTATATTTCTTCTTCTATGAAGTTTCTTTTCATTTTAGTTGCCTACTTCTTGATGGGATCATTTATTTTGGGGGATTTTATATTTTTCAGTTCCTTGTATATTCTAGATATTCATCCTTTGTCTGATGTGTTACTGGTGAGTATCTTTTTCCGCTCTGTGGGTTGTCTCTTCACCTTGCTGATTGTTTCCTTTGCTGTGCAAAAGCTTTTTAATTTAATGTCATCCCATTTGTTGATTCTTGCTGAGATCTCTTGTGCTGTTGGTGATCTGTTCAAAAATCCTTTCCTGTCCCTGTGTCTTCTAGGGTTTTACCTATTTTGTCTCCCAGTAAATTCAGAGTTTCTATTTTGATGTCCAGTTCTTTGACCCATTTGATCTGATTTTAGTGTGTGGAGACAGATACGAGTCTAGTTTCATTTTCCTGCAAGTAGAGATCCAGTTTTCCCAGCACCATTTGTTGAAGATGCTGTCTTTTCTCCAGTGGACTGTTTTGTCCCCTTTGTCAAAGATCAGTTGACTAAGGGTGTTTGGGTTTGTTTCAGTATCCTCAGTTCTGCTCAACTGGTTCTCTTGTCTGTTCTTATACCAGTACCATGTTATTGTGGTTTGGCTCTGGAATGTCCCCCAAAAGTCTCATGTATTTAAATGTCATGGATTGTCTATGGAACCATGTGCTGTTGGTAGATTGGGGCCTAGTCTGGAGGGGTGGATTACAGGCATGTTAGTTAAGATTAATGGCCTGTAGTGGCCACACCTTCCACACCTCGATCCAGGAGGCGCTAATCACTGGAAGGAGACCTGCAAGGATATATAAGCTGCATCCTGCCTTCCTTGGAGGACTAGGATTGGTCTCAACTAGTCTCAACTTGTCTTTCTGATTGTGATGTCGTGAGAAGCTGCCTCCACCTCTGTCTCTGCTATGTATTTCCATTGCTGCCGGCTGCCCCTGAATGGACTGTGACCTTCTGAAACTGTGAGCTAAAATAAACCTTTCCTCCCCTAAATTTGTGAATGTCAGGTATTGAGTCACAGCAATGGAAAAGTAACCAAGACACGTAGATTTAATCACTGTTGTAGTATTTTTTGAAGTCTGAGATTATGATTCCTCTAGCTTTGTCCTTGTTACTCAGAGTTGCTTTAGAGATTCTGGGTCTTTTTTGGTTCCATATAAATTTTAACGTTGTTTTTTTCTAGTTTTGTGGACAATATAATTGATATTTTGATTGGTATTGCACAGAATCTGCAAATTAGCTTTGGTAGTATGGCCATTTTGACGATATTAGTTCTTCCTACCCAAGAACATGGGATGTCTTTCCATTTTCTAAAGTCCTCTTCAATCTCTTTCTCTAGGTGTGTGTAGTTTTCTTTGTATAGGTCTTCCACCTCTTTGGTGAAGCTTATTCTTAAGTTTCTTATTTATTTATTGTTGTTATTGTGAAGGGGATTGTTTTCTTGATTTCTTTCTCTTTGGATTTGTTGTTGGTTTATAGGAATGTTATTAATTTTTGAGTATTGATTCTTTTGCCTGTTACTTCACTGAATTTATTTATTAGTTCTAGGAGTCCTCGGGTAGAATTCTTTGTGTCTTCTATGTAGAGTATCATGTCATCTACAAATAGGGATATCTTTACTTCTTCCCTTCCAATGCGTATTCTTTTTTATTCCTTGGTCTTGCCTGATGCTTCTTACCAAAACTTCAAGCACTATGTTAAATAGTAAGAGTGACAGTGGACATCCTTGTCTTGTTCCTGAATTTAGTGGGAATGTTTCCAGTCTTTCTCCATTTAATATTTTATTGGCTGAGGGGTTGTTATAAATAGCTGTGACTGTTGAAGAGATTATGTCAACTTGAGGCAATCAGGAACCACACCTGGATGAGGGTATGGGTACCACGCCTAGATTAGGAATTGAGAACCAGCCTGGATGATAGTGTTAGTGATTTGTGGGCCAGCGAATGAGGCAAGAGCACCCACCCAGATATGGGAGGCCTACCTGGAATTCAAACTGTATAAAAGGAAGGAAGAAGGAAGATGGTCACAGCTTCTCCCTCTGGGACGCTCTCGCCTTTGCAATTGTCTATGGACGCTGACTTACTACACCCGGCAGATCTTCATCGCAGACTCACTCCAGTCTCAACTTGGGCCTGTCTGCCCGCTGCTGATCTTCAGTTGCCAACCTTCAGGCTCCAGTCTTTGTCATTCTTTGAACAACCGAGATCTGCAGCAGATTCTCACCTGCTGTCCTGCGGTCCTGGACGGGAGTTCTACTTCCTGGCTGAGCAACCATCGGACCCTCCATCTACTGCACGTGCAGTCCGCCATCTTGGAATATCTCTATCCTCAGATTTGTAAGCCTTCCTACTAGATCCTTTTTGTTATAGTTTCTGAAAATTCTGCCTTTTGAAAGAACCCAAACTAATACAATAGCCTTAATCATATTTTAATCTATTCTCTTCAGAGTATCATAAATGGGTGCTGGATTTTGTCAAATGCTTTTTCTGCATCTAGTGAGATAATCACACGATTTTTATCTTTGCATCTGTTAATGTGGTGTTGTACATTTATTGATTTGCATATGTTGAACCATCCGTGCATATTTGGGGTGAAGCCCACTTGGTCGGTATATAATTTTCTTTATGATTTGCTTCTTTCTGTTGGCAAGGATTTTATTGAGTATTTTCACATCTATGTTAATTTGGGATATTGGGCTGTAGTTTTCTTTTTTTGTTGGGTCTTTGGTTTTAAATTGCAGTTATGCTTGCTTCAAGAAATGAGTTGGGCAATTTTCCTTCCTTTTCAATTCCTTGAAAAAGTTTAGTGTATGGTATACCTTTGTCACTTGTGTGTCTATTTCATTTTTTATATATGGGAAGTTTTCTCTTACGGCTTCAGTGAACAGATTTCTTAGTATTTTAGTATGGATTTTCATTTTTTCTTGTATTCCTGCTATTCTGAGATTAAGTTTCTTTGAGTCTTCTACAATCTGTAGAATTCCATTTCCTTGTTGACATTAAATTATTTCATAGTTGTTAACAGTCTGGTTTATTCTTACATTTTTGTCCTCTAAATCTGAATTTCTGTCCTCATTTTGTGTTGCTTCATTCTCCATCTTTTCCTTGGAAGTTTTCATCTCTTGATGCTCTTCCATCTTTTCATAGTTTTGGAATTCTTTAGTGAACTTGTCATTTGTGTCCTATATTGACTTCTGTAGTTTTGCTAGTTTTGCATTTGTTTCTTCCTTAAGTTCTTTGGTTAAATCTTTTTTGGATTCTTTAAAAAATTGCTTTTCTTTTTTTTTTTAGTCTTCAGCGAGTGAAGACTGTGAGCCTGGAGGCCTGGCCTATGTCCGTGGAGAGCACTGGGGCTGGCAGCAGCTGGAAGACCTGCCTGTGCCTACTTCCGCTGCAAGTGATCTTCACATCATATTTTAAGAAATGTGTTTACTTTCTCACTTTTATTATAACTACCATTATTTTAGGACTTAATTCTGTCATTTTATAATTTTAATATGTCATATCTTTTTATTGTCAATCTTTTATTTTCTTTTTTGTGACGTGTACATCTTTTCACTATTTTCCATTTTATTATTTTTTAAAATATCACATTCCATTCCCCTTCCTACCCTCTCAGCTCCTCCAACATCCTCTTTCCTTCTTCGCAAAGTCTATCTTCTTACTTTCTTCTATTTCTCTCTTACATTTTTATTGTTTGGTTTTCTCATATTAGAGAAACCGTATGATATTTAACCTTCTGTGTCTGACTCATTTTGCCAAGCATAATGGTCTCAAGGTGCATCCATTTTCCTACAAATGACTCAAATTTGCCTTTCTTTGGGGTAGAGTAGTACTCCGTTATGTAAATATACATGTTATTTATTCAGTCATGAGTTATTGGACACATTTGCTTCTTCCAAGATTTGGCTATTAGAAGTTGTGCTGCTATAAACATGGATATGCATGTATCACTCTTGTATGATGACTTTCAGTCTTTCAGAGGTATAGCTGGTTCCAATGGAATATCTATTTTTATTTTCTTGAGAATCTCCATCCTACTTTCCATGGTAGTTGTACCAGTTTATACTCCCATCAGTCATGTAGAAGGATTCCCTGTTCCCTACAGCCTCACCAGCATTTATTAGCTTTGAGTTCTTAATACCAGCCACTCTTTTTTTTCTCTCAGTTTATAAATATTTACACTGACAATTTAATTCCAGTATCAGGAACTCATCTGTTAAGCATCTTAGGCAGAAGTATGTTATAAAAATACTCTTCACAACTTAAGGGCTTCCTCCGATCGCTCCTGGTACTTTGCCCCACTGAGTGATATAAATACTAAAAACACAAGTACTGTGTGAAATGAAATATAAAAGATTGACAACTGGAGGTGTGTGCTTAAGACGAAGGACAGTGGAAATTCAGATTGTCCACTTCTCATGATGTGTGTAGAGAAATCACGTGGCTTTGGCCTTGGCCGCAGGCTCTGTCTCTGGCTCATACTTGTCTCTGCCTAAGCTTGGTTTCTGTGCAGAACTCCTTCCCAGGGTGTCTCCCCTTGATGATTGGCACTAACAGCCTTATCTTTCTCTTTACTGGACAATTCATCATCCTCATCTTCGTCACCGCGGGTATCCAGTTTATCCTTATCCTCAGAATCACGTAGGTCACTCTCATCCACTTCATCATCCTCCACATACTCTCTTTTTCCCACATATTCGTCACCTTCTTTATCTTTTTCCTCAGCATCTGAAGACTCACTCTTTGCCTTCTGTTGTTCCAGAGCCTTGTTGAAAGTGTGGATGGGGCAGTTGTGCATGTCACCGTATGATGTGGTTTCAGCCTCTCCAGTAATACCTTTTTGGTGGCATCGCTCAGCTGAGCAGCTATTCGTGCTTTTTTCTTCCTTCTTTTTTCCCTGCAATCCACCTTCTTACTCAAGGGAACAAGTTTCCTCTGCTGCTTTAGTGCATGTTTTCTAATGCGAATTAGATATTGAGTTATCTTGGCGAATCTCTGCTTACATTTGTGTTGAATGAAGCAGTGAGCCAGTAAATTAGATTTTTTTTTTTTTTTGAGATAGGGTCTCGGATCTGTAGTACAGGCTGGCCTTGGACTTCCAGCAGTCCTCCTGCCTCAGCCTCCCGAGTGCTGGGATTACAGACATGCACCACGGCGCCTAGCTTATGTGGTGCTGGGGAATGGAACTCCGGTACTTAGAGCTTGACTTAGCGCTTGCTAGGCAAACGCTTTAACCACTGAGAGCAATTTTTCCAGCCCTAGTAAATTAGATTTTCATCTATTTGCTTCAGGGCTTTCCTCACAGTTTTTAATGAAGCCAGCCCCGTTCCCACAGATGCCTGGGAAAAGCTGCTCCTTCAATGACCTCCTATGCAGGCAGCACTGCCCTTTCCCTACTTTGACCGTTGCATACTGACCATTTGCCAGGGGACAGGATGAGCAATTACATAGTCCCGTCAGGCTGTATTCATTTCTGTGAGAGCTCTGAGTCTTAGTTCTTATTTTAAAGAAGCAAACTTGCTGGTTTCCTAGTGTATCCCAGATAACATCGTCTGACTGCATGGTGTCAGCAGTTCAGCATGCAGCACCTGGCTGGGTGGGAGAAGCCAACACCAGCCATTCTCATAGGCCTTAAAAGAACCTCATTCTTGTTTTGATTTGCATTTCTTTGGTGGCTAAAGACGCTGAACATTTCTTCATGTCTTTATTGGCCATTCAGACTTCTGAGAACTGTTTATTCATTTCAGATTCCTATTTTTTGATTGGGTCCTTTATTTTGGAGGGTCTAATTTTTTTTTCAGTTCTTTGTATATTCTTGACAATGGTCTTCAGTCTGAGGAGTAGCTGGCAAACATTTTTTCCTATTCCTTGAGTTTCCTCTTCACTCTGTTGATTGTTTACTCTGCGCTGCAGAGGTTTTAAAATTTCATTTATCAACAAATGTAATCCCATTTGTTGATTTTTGGTGTTATCTCACGTGCATTGAGTGTTTTATTGAGAAACTCCTTGCTTGTAAGTATGTCTTCAAAAGTTTTACCTTTTTCAATTCCAAGTTCAACATTTCCATTTTATTATTATTGTTATTTTTTGAGACAAAGTCTTGCTCTATAGCCCAGGCTGGTCCTGAACTCACGATGGAGCCCAGGCTGGCCTTGGGCTCACAGCAATCTTCCTGTCTCAGCCTCCTGAGTGCTGGGATTACAGGTGTGCAGCCCCTTATCCGGCCTATATGCTGCTGGGGAACTGAACTCAGGTACTTAGTGCTTCATTTAGCACTTGCTAGGCAAGTGCTTTAACTGCTGAGCCATTCCTCTGGCCCCAGCATTTCCATTTTAATATCTAGGTTTTTGACCTATTTTGATTTGATGTTGGTACATGGTGAAAGATGTGGGTCTAGTTTTATTCTTCGGTCTGTGGTGAGCCACTTTTCCCAGCACCATATGTTAAGGAGGCATTCTCCTCCAGTGTATGTTTTTCGCCCCTTTGTTGAAGATCAGGCGGCTGAAGGTGCTTGAGGCTGTGTCTAAATCCTCAGTTCTGTTTTGTTGATCCACCTGTCTGCTTTTGTGCCAATACTGTGCATTTTTTGTAATCATTGTTGCTCCGTAATATAAGTTAACGTCCGGTATCGTAATGTCTCCTGCTTTTGTTTTGTTCTTAGGATTGTTTTGGCTATTCTTGGCCTCTTACGGCTCCATAGACATTTTCAGATCATATTTTTCTAGTTCCACGAAAAATGCTGAAGCGTCATGATTGGTGTTGCATGGGGTCTGTATACCAGTTGTGGTAATATGGCCATTTTGACTGTTGGGTCTGCCTATTCAGAAATGAACATGTCTTTCCATCTTCTAATATTCTCTTTGATTTCTTTTTTCAGATTACTATAGTTCTCAGTCCAGAGGTCCTTCACTTCCTCAGTTAGGTTGATTCCTAAGTATTTAATTTTGTTTGAGGCAACTGTGAATGGTACTGTTTTTCTAATCTCTTTCTCTGTGTTTTCATTGTTGCTGTAGAGGAACGCGATTGCTCTTTGTGTATTGACTACGTATCCTGCAACTTTGCTGAATTTGTTTATTGGTTCTAAGAGTCTTCTGGTGGAGTTTTTGGAGTCCTCTATGTGAAGAATCATGTCATCTGCAAGTAAAGATAGTTAGACTTCTTCCTTTCCTATGCATATTCTCTTTTTCCCATTCTCTTGCCTGATTGCTCTGGTTGAAGTTTTGAGCACTGTGTTGATTAGAAGTGGTTGAGAGTGGACACCCTTGTCTTGTTTCTGATTGTAGGGAAAATTCTTTTGGTTTTTCCCCATTAAGGATGATGTTGGCAGGAGAATTGTCGTAAGTTTCCTTTGACAGTTTGAGGAAAGGTCCTTCTATACCTGTTTTCATCAGAGTTTCAATCAGGAATGGATACTGTATTTTGTGAAAGGCTTTTCTGCATCTATTGAGAAGATCCTGTGGTTTTTGTCCTTGCTTTTTTAGGTATATTATATTAATTGATTTATGTAAGTTGAACATTTCTTGCATCCCTGAGATGAAGCCAACTTGGTCATTATGCACGATTTTTTAATAAATTTGTTGTATTCTATTTGCAAATACGTTGTTAAGGATTTTTTTTTTTTTTGAAACAGGGTCTTCCTCTGTTGTATAAGCTGATCTTGAGCTCACTATGTAGCCCAGGCTGACCTCAAACTTACAGCAATCCTCCTGCCTCAGCCTCCCTAGTGTTGGGTTTGCAGCTGTGTGTCACCTCACCCAGTTTATGTGATGCTAGGGAATTGAACTCAGGTCCTTGCTCTTGCTTGGCAAGTTCTCTAACTGCGATGCCATTCCTCCAGCCCCCATGTTAAGGATTTTTTTCATTAAAGAAATTGGCCTTAATTTTTTGTTGGGTCTTTATCTGGTTTGGGTATCAAGGTGATAGTCACTTCCAGGAAAGAGTCTGGCAGTGTTCTCTCTCTTTCAATTTCATGAGTTTGAGGGGCATTGGTGCTAACTCTTTTCTGAATTTCTGATAAAATTCTGTGGTGGATGCATCAGGTTCTTGGCTTTTCTTTGTTGATAGACCCTTTATTTACTGTTTCAATTTTATCCATGTTTATCATTCTATTCAGGGTTTTTATATATTCTTGGATCAATTTTGGTACATCATATGTGGCTAGGCATTTATCCATTTCTTCTGGGTTCTTGAATTTATTGGAATGTTGGTTTTAAAAATAGTTTCTATGATCCTCTGAATCTCAAGAGTGTCTGCTGTTATTTTTGCCTCTTTCATTTCCAATTGCACTGATGTGCATTTTTTCTTTCCTTCTTTTAGTGAGTTTGTCTAGAGGTTTATCAATCTTATCAATCCCTTTGAGGAACCAACTCTTTGATTCATTCACCTTTTGTATTTTTTTAGTTTCAATTTCATTGATCTCTGTTCTGCTTCTTACAATTTTCTTCTTTCTATTGGTTTTGGATTTGCCTAGTTCTTGTTTCTCTAGGACTATGAGCTGCATCATTAGATTGTTTGAGATTGTTCTGTTTATCTTTTTCATATGTGCATTCATGTGAAATAGTTATAAATTTCTTCTTAGTACTGCTTTTGTTATGCCCCACAGGTTCTGGTATGATGTGCTTCCATTGTCATTTGACTTTCAGAAGTCTGAATTCCTTCCCTGATTTTTTCTGCAATCCATCACTTGCTCAATAATGTATCATTTAATCTCCAACATTAGTGTAATTTCTTTTGCTGTTCGTTTCGAGTTTCTGGTTTTATTGCACTGTTCTACTGCAAAGTATTCAGGGAATGGTTTGATTCTTTTGTGTTTATTTAAGCATGTCATATGCCCGAGGATATGATCTATTTTTGAAAAAGTCCTATGTGCTGCTGAGAAAAAGGTGTAATCTGTTGATATTAGATAGAACACTCTAGATTTCTGTTAAGTCCATTTGTTTTGTTGTGTGATTTAGCTGTGATATTTCTTTGTTGATTTTTTTTTGTTCAGTTGACATATTTGTGAGAGTGGGGTATGGAAGTCCCCTCGTATGATTGTACTGGGCTCTATTTGACCCTTTATGTTCGATTTTTTTATGTAATTGGGTGTATCTGCATTGGGTGCATTTGGATTGGGTGCATATAGGTTTTATAATAATTGTGAGCTCCTCCTGTTGGATTGTTCCATTTACCAGCATAAAGTATCCATCTCTTTTGATGTGTGTTGGTTTGAAGTCTACCGTGTCTGACGAGCGTATGGCTACTCCTGCTTGACTCCAGGCTCCAGTGGCATGTAGTATCAGCTTCCAGCTGCTTACCTTCAGTCTGTGTGCTTGTTTGTGAGCAAGTGTGTCTCTGCAGACAACAAATGGTTGCATTTTGTTTTTTTTGATCTATTCTGACAATCTGTGCCTTTTGATTAATGAGTTAAGACCTTGAGCATTGGGGGTGGAGGAATGGCTCAGTGGTTATAGTGCAGGCAAGGGCTAAGTCAAGTGCTAAGTACCTGGGTTCAATTTCCCAGAACCACATGAATCAGGCATGGTGGCACATGCCTGTAATCCCAACGCTCAGGAGGCTGAGACAGTATTGCTGTGATTCCAAGGCCAGCCAGGGCTCCCTCCTGAGTTCAAGACCAGCCTGGGCTACAGAGTGAGACCTTGTTTAGCATTGAGAGTAATTATTCTAAGATCTTTACCAAATCCTGTGATTGTCCTGTCTTATAGTGTTCGTTCTTTCTTTCTTTCTTTCTTTCTTTCTTTCTTTCTTTCATAGCTTTCCTTTTGGTGCTTCCTTTCTGCTGTGTTCTTTCGTGTTGCTCTCTGGGAAGCCAGGTCGTTGAAACTTACTCGGAACAGGTTTGGAAGTAAGGACATGCCTAGCAAGGCAAAGGGTTCAACTGTCAACAGATAGTTGACTTTCTCCCTGCCCGACAGGCATGGAGGTGAGAAACTGCCCTTTGGCCAAGATACTGACCCATCATCTTGCTCAGTGTGCACTTCCCTTCTGCCCTAGTGTACAGAGATCTTTGTGCTAACCTCAATGGCTCTCTGCACGTAAACTGCTTCCTTAGCTTGTGACAAGGAGTGCAACGTTACATGTTGCTGTTCCCCTGTATGATGAACTGTAATAACTATGCTGCTGCTTTTCCCCCCACTATTTTTATTAATATACAAATGTAATACATAGTATTTAAAGTGAATTTGGGTGTTTCGTACATCTATGTATCATAGCCAATTTACAATCCCTTCCCTTTTCTACCCTCCCACCCCCTCTCTGTCCCTTGCCCCGGTTCCAGCTATCACTTCATATGGTTCCAAAGAATGTCTGTGTTCTGGATTTTCCAAGTCCAAGAAACCACACAGTGTTTAACATATTAATCTTCTGCACCTAAGTCATTTCACTTAAGTCACCACTCTACCCCAGGGTCCTATTCCTCTAATGGGTTCGCAGTAGTTAAATCTTGATACCTCCTCTCTGAATCCAAACAATCCCTTTATTGGGATATTCACCAAAAGTTTTTTTTTTCCGTATTTTCCTATATCTTTGTTGTTATTGTTAAACCTGGCTTACCCACCAGTTCACATTAGAAAATAACTTAAGCATGTAGTTCAAAAGACTAGTTAATTTGGGAAAGAAAAAAATAAATACATAAAATTCAATTGCCTTAGCTGAATACTGGAAGGTGCATATTTGTACGTTCACAAGGTTATCTTAACATCAATCAGTTTCCTTAGGATAAACTTTCATTAGTGACTTAATAAGCGGATTGCTACAACAAAACAAAGTTAAAACTATACCACATTGTTACATTAAATGAAGTCAAATCTATACCACATAAATATACTTAAAGTGACAGACATGAAGGCAAATTTAGTTATTTCAGAATTCCTTAACTTTCATATCTTATTTACTCATATTTCACTGATTACCAACCTACATTTTTCTCAGCTCATTCTCCTCTAGCTGTTCTCTCTTTTTCTCTGGGGTCATTGGTGTTGCTGGTATGCTGCTGCTTTTGAGTATATATAGTCCTGCTGGAAAAAATAAAATCTGTCAAACTCCTAAAGTTTGTCCCTACGCGGACTGAGTCCTGTGTTGCATTGGGTTATCGCGTCTTCTCTTTATTTCATCCTGTTCCTTCTGTGGTTGCTGACCAACCATACTGCTATTCTCTCTGTCTCTGTCAAATATTTTCAATGTTGGGTTAAGTGTCACTAATTTCTTCAGGGTTTCTTGGTCATGAAAATTTTTTTACTTCTTTTTCAATTCTCAGCGATAATTTTGCTGGATGCAACAACCTGTGTTGAGACTTACTTTTTTTTTTTTGAGACAGGGTCTCACTCTGTAGCCCAGGCTGGTCCTGAACTCACTCACTTTGAGCCCAGGCTAGCCTTGGCTTCACGGCAATCCTCCCTCCTCAGCTTTCCAAGGGCTGGGATTACAGGTGTGTGCCACCACACCCAGCTTGTGTGGGGCTGGGGAATCGAACCTAGGGCGTTGTGCTTGCTGCGCAAGCGCTTGAACTGCTGTGCCATTCATCTAGCCCTGGCACTTGATTTCTTTCAAAGGATTAAAGATTTTGCTCCCGGCCCTCCTGGGCTTTATCGTATGCATTGAGCAGTCTGCAGTCAGGTGAATGTGCTTGCCTTGGCAGACAATGTCTCTTACTGCTTTTAATATGCTCTGTGTTGAATTTCTGAGGTTTTTTGACTATGATGTTTTGTGGTGAAGTTCTCTTCTGGTTAAGGTTATTTGGCTTTTTAGACGCTTCTCATACTTGCTATTAATTTTTTCCCTTAGATTTGGAAAATTTTTCCCATGATTGCACTGACTAACTTCTTTGTATGTTTTGTGCTGTCTTCTGCTCTTTCTCCCACCCACCATTTTGAGGTCAGTCCTCTTTGAGCCGTCCACCAGCTGGCGCATCCAGGTACTCTGCCCGCTTCTTATTTTGGTGTCGTGCCCGATGCTGCACATCACAGACATGGCATTAGTTTCCTCAGTGTTGTCTTTAGGGTCTGGAATTTTGTCCTCACAGTGTTTGAAATGAAACTTACATACTTTCTTTCTTCTTTTGAGACAGGGTCTTGCTCTGTAGCCCAGGCGGGCCTTGGACTCATGACAATCCTCATGCCTCGGCTTCCTGAGTGCTGGGATTACAGGGGAATCTGATACTGGGGAATCAAACTCAGGGCCTTGTGCTTGCAGGGCACAAGGGCGCTTTAACTGCTTTGCCATTCCTCCAGTTCCTTCCCCTGCTTTTAAAAGAGTTTTATCGTATACTGAATTTCAGCTAGATTTCTCTCCAGATTTCTCACTTCTGATATGTTCCTTCATATCTTCCATTGTCTTATTTGCCTCAGTCAGCTTTTTATTTGTGTTTTCCATATGTTCGGTAAGCTTTGTATTCACTAGGGCCATTATTTGTTTAGTAAATTCCTCTTTAAGCTTGCTGATCGTTACTTGCGTTTCTTTAAGAATATCTTGTTTGAACTATTTGTTCACATAAACCAACTAGTCTACTTGGTTTTTTACTTTTTTTCCTATGAGTTCTATTTTAGGGGTGATGACACTAGCTTCTGGGGACGCAGGCATTTCTCTGTGTGTCCTGCTTCCTTGTCTTCCCATAATTCTGTTGCTGAAGGGCTTCACTTTAACGGCCTAGCCGAGAAGTTTGATACTGTCTGATTTTAGTTTCTGCAGACCAGTTTTCTAGGTAGCCTCAAGATGACTTGATTTTCCCGTCTCTTGCACGTGTAGTTCTTAAGAATCATCATGGAAAGTTCTGGGAACACCACACCCTGACCAGAGGCGGCTGGTGAACAGCCTGGGGCCTGTCCAGTGCTCTCCAAAAGCAGATGTCCTTTAATCCTTTAGCCCAGTTTGTCACATTGGCCTGGGTGAAAATTGGGGCAGGCTGCTTTCTGGAGTGTCCCAGATGCTATGCAAGGGGCACATGTGGTAGAGACCCCGTCCACCCTGGGCTCCCTTCCCGAGCCTAAGGGCATCGGCTTGCCAGGAATCCTAGCCTTCTGTTGTCCTGTGCTTACAATCTGTAAGTAATGAGCCTGCTTTGTGCAACTTGCGGTTGAGTGTTCCACCTCATGGATGCGGACGTGGTATTGCGAGCCAGAGCCCAGTGAACCAGCTGCCAGTGCCTTCACAAGAAAGCTTTTGATTTTTGGTGTGTTTAGAGTTTGATCTGAATTTGATATTCTTCAACTTCAGCATAATGAGTCTGAATCCCCCCCCCCCCCTTTGTTACCCTACGTAGTACTCTGTGAAGTCTTTCAATTTGAGATTTTTTTCTTTTTTGAGACAGGGTCTCACGCTAGTCCAGGCTGGCCCTAAACTCACTATGTAGCCCAGGCTGGCTTTAATCTCACGGCAGTTCTTCTGCCTCAGCCTCCTGAGTGCTGGGATTACGAGCATGTGCCACCATGCCTGATGAGATATTTATTTTGCTAAAATTCTCAGAAATTTATTAACATTGTTACTTCAACTCTTTCTCTCTCTCTCTCTCTCTCTCTCTCCTCTCTTCATCTCTTTAGGAGAAGTTCTTGATATCAAGACACTTTAGTTTCTAGTTTCACATCAGCTAGCTCCTTTAGAACTATGATTTTTGAATCTTTCCTTCTGTCTCCTGGGAGAGTTTCTCAATTTTCTCTCTCAGTTAGCTGATCTGTTCTTCAGTAATATCCATATTTTCCCCTCAATTATTATGTCCCTAATGTCAACTAGAATTTTTTTTTAATATTTAACATGTCTACTTGGTTCAACTCTGCTTCAAATGGTTTATTTTACATACAATTTGAAATTTGTTGATTGATTTTTGTGCTACTAAAGGTTGAGCCCAGGTCTCAATTGCTTTTCTTTTCTTTTCTTTTCTTTTTTTGACAGAGTCATGCAAAGTTGCTAAATTTCCCCCGCTGGACTTGAACTTGTGATCCTCTTTCCTTGCATTCCCAGAGTGCTGTGGTCACAGACCTGTGCCACTGGGCTGACCTTATGTTTTATTATAATCGATGTACATCTCAGGATCTGAGAGACCCAGGATCAAAACCAGAGTCTGTTGTGAAACTGCCTTCTGCTTCTAACACCACGCCTCCTTTTTCTTTTTCTTCTTTCTTTCTTTCTTTCTTTCTTTCTTTCTTTTTTTCTTTCTTTCTTTCTTTCTTTCCTTCTCTTGTCTTTTCTTTTCTACTTTCTGATTAGCCCAGGCTGACCTCAGACTCAAGATTCTCCTGCCTCAGCCTCCTGAGTGCTGGGATTCCGTTCATGGGCTCCCTTGCCTGCCTCTTCTTCTCGGGGCCAGGGATGCTGGGGTTGAATCCACAGCCTCGTGTGTGCTGGGCGAGTGCTCTGCTACTGCCCTCCATTCACAATACCTGGCTAAATCTCTTCAAGGTTGTGGGTCCTCAGATTCTATCTTGTGCAGTCCCAGGCCGGTTATGTGTATTTTTATTTTCTGAGCAGCTGTCTAGTTCATGTAATCAAGAGCTTTCAGTCTCCGCTTTGTCGTGGAGGAGCTCAGTTTGATTTAAGGGTGTGGGCCTTCAGAGCAAGTTCGCTTTTATTTTCGCTTGTCCCAAGCGCTCCGAGGTCACTGCCAGTTCAGCAGTCGCTGCTTTTTATTTTAATTTCTTGCTCCAGACTTCCTGAACCATATCAACCAGCAAACGAAAATCTCCAATCAGCGTGAAAGCAGGACTACAATTAAAATTTCTCTAAGAAAATGATCTCCCCCAACTAGAGCCATGTCCAGACATACATGTCTCCTTGCAATCTCAGGCTGCTCTGAAACTTTCCCCTTTGGCCCACTCCTTCACTAAGGCGGCCGCCTTCTGAGGATTCTTGGACACGCTGGGGGTTTCCAGATGCCCGACATGTGGAGACACATCGTCCTGTCTCTTCTCTACTGGCCCTTGAAGACTGACGCCCTGTCTCCACGGTGCTGCACAGGCATCCGTCCCGAGTCCAGCTCAAGTTTGCTCTCCTGGGTTTTTGCTCTGGGCCCTGACGGTTTCCTTTACGTCAATGTGAGCTTCGCTATAAAGCACAGAAAAATTCACTGGTAGGTTTCAGCCAGATGAAAATCAAAGGCTGATTCTTTTCCTTAACAAAATATTTTCCTCAGAACATCTTTATTGTGTTAAATCTGGATTTTTTTTTCTTGGAGTCTTGGAGTATGGTGTGCCTTTTGGACCTGAGGAATAAAGCATTTAGTCCATCCAGATTATTTTATGTTTTGTTCTCTTCTTCACTAATGCTAATTATATATATTTTTACAATTTCTATTTTCCAGGGGCTGGAGGACTAGCACAGTGGTTAAAGTACTTGCCAACAAGCTCAAGGCCCTGAGTTTAATCCCCCAGCACCACATAAGATGGGTGTGGTGGCACACCTGTAATCCCAGCACTCAGGGAAGCTCAGGCAGGAGGACTGCTGTGAGTTCAAGGTAGCGTGGCCTACACAGTGAGTTCAGGACCAGTCTGGATTATAGAACAAGATCCTATCTTAATTTTTTTTTTTGTTGTTTCTGAATCTCTCGTTCTTCTGTCATATTTTATTTTATCGTGTTCTTTCATTTTCTTCTTTCTCTCTGTTGTGTGTGAGTATTTGGTGCTCGGGATCAAACCCAGGGTCTGTGCATGCTAAGGAAACACGCTAGCAGGGAACTAACTATACTCCCAGCCCATTTTTTTCGTTTCATTTCATTTTTATGATTTTCTTAAATTTGTCATTATGTCACTCATTTTATTTTCCATTATATTAATTCTATACTAAAATATAATCTTCAATTTTGTAATGTTTTAGTTTTCCCTTTGTATTTCTTTTCTGAAATCTATTAATTCTATCTCCTTCATTTTTTTTTTTTTTTGAGACATGGTCTTCCTCTATAGTCCAGGCTAGTCCTGAAACTCAGTATGTAGCCCAGGCTGGCCTCAAACTCATGGCAATCCTCCTGTCTCAGCTTCCTGAGTGCTAGGAATACAGGTATGCGCCATCATGTCTGGCTTAGATGGTGTTGGAGAGCCCTTTAACTGCTATGATATTCTGCCAGCTTTCCTCAGTCTTCTGTTGCTATATATTTTTTCCTTGAAATTTTATATCTTTTTAAAAATGTTTTTAAAAAAGAGGTTATGGTGGCCTGTGCTACTAGAAGACTAAGGCAGGAAGATAGTTGTGCCCAGGAGTTCAAGGCCAGCGTGGGTAACTGTCTTAGTTACCTTTTGTCACTGTTGCTCATTGCCCAACATCCACAACTTTAGGGAGGAAAGATTTATTTTAGCTTACAGTCTCAGGAAGTCACAGTCCATTCACAGGTGGGTGCCTGGAAAATGGTGGAATCACGTGGTGGGGCCACAGCTAGAGCCAGAGCTGGAGCTGATGCTCTAGAGACTGAGAACCTCAGAGCAGCGAGGTGGAACAGAGTGGTCTGGGACGAAGGTGGAACCAGCACCTGCCTCTCCAGGTCAATCCCCAAGCATCCGCCCCTTCCAGCCAGGCCCCACCTCCCAACAGTGCACAGTATCTATACGAACATGAGGCTTTTCGGGGACACTCCGGATCCAAACCATGACAGTAACATAGTAAGACCCTGACTTAAAAAAATAAATAAAAAGCCTAGCTCTCTGGGAAGTCAGGTAAGAGGATCCCGAGTTCAAGCTCAGCTGGGGCAACCTAGGGACTTAGTGAGACTTCTTCTCAAAATAAGACCTAAAAAAGTTCAGGGGATGTAGATCTGAAGGAAGGCGCTGTGTGAATGAGGTGGGAATGGGATTGGCTCCAGGGCTCCCTGAAGTGGGTGACACATCTCCATTCCACTGTTGACGTGTGGCCAGTGAGGCTGCAACACAGGAAAGCTGGGGGCATAGCTGGGCATTCTTTCTCTCCTCTGGTGGCATCCCCGACTAGGAGATCATGTCATAAGTTAAAAGAAAGTCGTGCTGGCGTGGTTTCTTCTTAAGTTATCCCTTCCTTGCTATCCTGGAGTGTCAATCCAGGTCTCCCCAGGGAGGCCCTCCCTCCTGGAGCCTGTTATAACTGGGTGAGACAGCATCACACAGGAGAAGCACCACTTGTTGAGGAAAAGTTAGGAGTCCTTTATTAGCTGGCAACTGAGAACAGGCTCATGCCCCCCAAAATTCTCAGTGCCAATTGTGGGGAGTGGGGAATTGGGTGGGGCTTATAAAGGCAAAAAATCACAAGAATGGGAAGGATTACAAGAACAAAATGGAAGGGGTAAAAATAAGTGGGAGAATTAAATTACATTTAATTAATTACATTTACTGAATTAAACAACAATAAACTGACAGTGGCGAGAGTCTAGCAATGGTTTGAAATTTAATTGATGCCTTGTGTCTGATTGGGGAAAGGATTTTTGATAGTATTCTGGGGGCAGGGTATCAGCAGAGAGTGAGTCACCAGGTCACAGAGGCAGCTACACGGGAAAGGTGACAGGACAGAGAGACCATCAAGGGAAATCCAAAATGGCGGAGCTCTTGTCACTTCATCCCCTCCTTTTTCTTATAGGGAGTCAAAGTTTTGACTCATGATCATCCGGAGAGGGTCATAACAGTGGGTTTTTGTATATATGTTTCACTGATGCAATCTTGGACAAAATTAAGCAATTTAGGAGACATGGGCCTGTGAGAAGTTCGAGAAGGAGAATTAAAGGGCCAGTCAAGGCAGATAGGAGGGTTTTTAACTTTTATGATTATTTACCTTTTTCTTTTTACTAATAATATTTTATTTTTAAGATTTTAAGCTTACTTTTTATACAATAAGGTACTCAGTATTACTTGGACCCCTTTGATTGGTTGTTTCCAGGCAAAGTCAAATTAACAGTCCTGAACTTTTTATTATTGTGACAGTGCACTAAAAATCTAACTTATAGGTATAGTTTTTGTTAGTGGCTGGGGTGTCAGGCCCTGATTCCGACAGGCCTCTACCCGGAGTTCATGTCTCCAGGGCTTGAAGAGTAAGTTGAGAAGATGGGAGGAGATTGTGAAGGAAAGGGCTTTTATTAGGAAACTTACAAAAGGGGAAAGACAGATAGGGCAAAGCTTCTGTTAGTCAGAAGGGGGACTCGGAAACATGGGTTGCCCCACTAGAGCTTCTGCTAGCCAGAAGGCAGACCCGGAAAGGTGGGCGTCCCGGGTGGCTGGCTGGTTTTATTGTGTAGCTGGGTAAGGGGCTGTCCTATGCTAAGCAGTTGGTTACTAGGGCTGGCTGCTAGGTTCTGCACTCTTAACCGAGCTGCTACAGCCCATCCTCAATTACTCCCTCCTTAAAGATCTTTCTATTGTCTTTTAACTAAGTTCTAAGGAGTGGTCAGCTATAGGCTGTCACTGGTTATAGCCAGCTGCCTTCCAGTAAATTTCATTTCTGGGGGACCCTGTATCACTGACTGCCTATAACCCCACTGCTTCCTCTCACGTTTGCTAATTTTATAATTTTCTGTAACCTCACACTGATGTCAACTTTCTGTAATCAGGTTGTGAAATGAGATAACTGCTACTTTACTAGAGGGACTCCATTTTGTGGTGATCGTGCTGCTCAGGCTATGCATGTGCTGTGTGAGTTAGGTAGTTGTGAGTTTGTCTGTGACACCTTGCCTGCCTTGCCTTGTCCCCAGAGAATTCCAGGAACTAATTAACTACACTTTTGGCTTCTGTAACCTTGTGTGCTTATCAGGACGTCTCTGGAGTCTTATGATAAGGGTAGAGGTTTGACCTCTTCCCCCTCCCCTTACTCCCAACCCAGAACAACCTGTCAAGAGTCACGTATTTTGTGAATATACTGCCAATAGTCAAAAGTAGCCCACCACAGGTAACAGCTAAATGTCAGATTATAATTGGTTGCTTTGTAATAACACAAAAGCCTGCCAAGAATAACAGCTGGATGTTGTGATTGGTTGCTATATAATGATGTATGTGATAATGTAAAATCCTCTAATAAACTTTGTATAAAGCTTGCTAGCAGCTGCTCTCTGAAGACTTGCTGGAGCCCAGGAACAGCCTGGCCACCGGTCATAATAAAAGAAACTTTACCTTGCACCATTTGGTGTTTGGTAGTCTCTGAATTTCAACCTATAACATTATCCCGTAACAGAGAATTAATTTGTCTGAAGGAAATAAATCAGCCCGGTTTACTCGAAATAATGAGAGTTTCCACGGGTTAGTTAAACGGAATTGTAAACATACTGTATTGGTTAGAGTTCTAAGAGTTAATAGAATTTATAGAGATAAAGGGAATGTATTTGGAGGGATCGTGAGTCTGAAGACAGAGATAGTCCAAATGGGCCATGTGCACGTGGGAGAGCTGGAGGGTCCAGTAGCCGCCCAGCCTTGTGCCAGAGGACACCAGTCCGAGACTGCAGGACAGCCAGCGAGAGCCTGCCGTGGATGGGTGCCCAAGACACAAGGCACAGACGGAGACGGACGCAAGTGCCGTAAGCGCCCCACCCCACTTCCTGGCTCTCAAGCAAACAGCACACACCTGAAGCTATTCCCCGGACACTCTCCATTTGCAACAAGTTGACACAATTTCTCCAGCAGTCACACGTGCTCAGTAGTAAAAGATGAAAGAGTAAAGGTGTGTTTTTAGGGGACCCTAGATTAAGTTAAATCTGAAATGGCACAAAACAGTAGAGCGAAAAACATACGCAGTCCTAGATGCAGGTCAGTCTTAGCTTTAGAGGATCTGGTCCAGGCTGGAGCCTCCATGCTGAGTCTGTGGGGTCCTTATCCTTAGTGGCTTGTATGTGGGAGTGATTACTTCAGGCAGGAACTGTGGTGACTTTGACAGCTGTGGGAGTGGTGAGGATGAGAGTGTGAAGTCCTATGCAGGCAGGAGGAGTGAGTCCTTTTTTTTTTTTTTTTTTTGAAAGTTTTTGATGTGGACCAGGTCACCAGGTCGAAATAGGTGGCAAGGTGTTGGGGAGGACAATGGCAAAACCACATGGATGTGAGTCTGAACTGCAGCCTGGACCTGCTGGAGAGGCTGAAGGTATTTTAATAGGGACTGATTTGTAATTTTGCAATAATAAGGTTCTGGTGCCTGGGTAATAAGGGAGGAGAGCTATAAGGAGCAGATTGACCCAGTTATCACCATCTCCAGAGTTAGTCAAAGTTGACTTTGTGATTTGGTTTACGCGTTTAACCTGTCCCAAGCTCTGGGGCCAGTAGGCGCAATATAGTTTTCATTTACTATCTAGTGTCTTCCTAATATTCTAAGTCAGGGAAGAGGTAAAAGCAGGACTGTTATCAGAGTCAACTGAGAAAGAGAGAGAGAGAGAGAGAGAGAGAGAGAGAGAGAGAGAGAGAGAGAGAGATTCAGCCTGAACTTTGGTATAATCTTGTGTAACAACATTTTTGTCACTACCAGGGTGGTTTTTGATTTAGTGGCCTTTGGTTTCACCCATCCGGAAAAAGTGTCTACTAAGACTAAAAGATATGCACAACCTGACTGGTGGGTTTTACCTCAGTGAAGTCAATTTCCCAACGTTGACCAGGGGCAAGTCCTCTTACGTGGATGCCCAAGGCCACGAAAGGCCCCTGTTCTGAGTTGACCTGGATACACATTTGGCATCAGTGGGCTACCTGAGTAGCCGAGAGCTGGAGGTTGGGGATATCATACCACGGAGATAGGAGCGCATGTAACTTTGTTTTACCAGGCTGGGTGGTGGTATGAAGCTGGTGGATGAGAAGTCTTTTAAGTTCCTCTGGGAGAATCAGTATGGGGTCCCCTAGTGTCCACCATCCTTCAGGGCTTTTACATGGGCTTGTGGTAGAGCTTGTGTCTAGATGACTTGTTTTTGCGTGATGACAGCTGTTTCTGGTTTTACTGTCCAGAAAACTGCTGTCATCAGTGGAAAGGATGATCTCTGCGTCTAGCCAGGGGAAGTGTCAGATTGGAGCAGCTAGCCTGTGATATATCCAGCACATCTTCACAGACATAGAGTGGGGTTTTTGGACTGTTGTTTGACAGCAACATTGTAGGGTTGAGACTTTGGGTGGGGGAGAAAGTCAAGTGGGGTTGATCAAGGAGGAGGTTTTGGTATTGAGTAATGCAGGCATCTGACATACAATTACCATGATGTCCCTGCTTAGGGCCTCTACTGCATGTGGGGCAGTGAGAATTAAGTCCCAACCCAGAGTCAGCTTATCAGCTTCTTTTACCAACAGGGCAGTAGTGGCTATGGTGCGCAGATAGGTTGGCCAGCCAGAGGCTACAGTGTCCAATGTTTTTAGAGAGATATGCCCTGGCCACTTTTAAGGACCCCAAATTTGAGTGAGAACCCCATTAGCTACGTCTCTTACCTCATGTATGTAACAGTTTGGTGATGTCTGAGAGGGCCAGGCAGGAGCTTCTGTTAGAACAGCCTTTAAAACTTGGAAGGCTGCTACTCCTGGTCTGTTCATGTTAAAGGTTGATTTCCTCTCGCCGTGGTTCAGTAGAGAGGCTTTATGACTTTCAGTGAATCCAGAAATCCAGAGGCAGCAGTATTGGTTGCCCCTGAGAATTCACATACCTGCTTTTTTTTTGGGTGGGAGGCAGGATTCTGAGAATGACTTCCTTCTGGGCGGCAGAGAGGGTGCGCTTACTTGGTGCAGAGTTGTGTCTTTTTGTCAGAGACATGACATCCTGGTTTGTATAGCCACTGGAGCAGGTCTCATGTGTTCTGTAGGCATTGTTGGTAATTTGGAGCAGCAAAGAAGAGGTTACCTACATATTGGAGGAGAGTGTTGGACAGGTGTTCGTCTCAGAAAACTTGTAAATCCTTCAGTGAGCCTTTCCCAAAAAGGACTGGGGAGTTTTTGAACCCTTGGGGGAGCCAAGTCCATGTGAATTGTTGGCTGTTGCAAGTAATTAAGTAATTAAGATTTTTGTATCAGGGAACCCTTTTACCTTCTGTAAATTTTTTTGGATGTCTGGAACTGCCTGAGCCACAAAAACCAAATAAGAACACAAGTTTTTTGGGGGGCCAAGGGATCAAATGGGGAACACATATGGAATGCATCCTGGAGGTGCTCCAGGAATCCTCCAGTTGATTTCTCTAGTACCTGAATAATCTGTTGTCTTAGAGAGATGAATGGGGTTTTGGACCCCCCCATGCCTGACAGTAGGTGACAGTGATAAGTGGTCAACAAGTGGAATCTCATTTCTGAGTTAGGGTTCTAGTCAGGATGGGTAGCAGGGAACATTTTGCTCAGGAGGAGCTGCTTTTCTGGAACTGAGGCCAGGGTGGCTTTTTTTTTTTTTTTTTTGCCTCAGACAGTATGCATTCCCTTTCTTCAGAGACAAAAAGGGTGATAAACAGTTGTTGGCAATCATCCTGGGTGGGAAGGTGGGCATGCGGGATAGACTATAAGAGGGGAGTAAGAGCTTGGGGTCTGTCAGAGAGTGGAGTATAAACTAAGAAACCGTGCATGGGCGCCTCTCTCCGCAGCAGGGCTGTCTGCCTCAAGGGCAGGACAGGAGCCAGGTCAGGGGAGCAAAGGCTGTGTGGAACAGACTGGGTGATGGAGAGAATGGTGAGGTCTCCGAGAAGAAGGGGAAGATGACACAGACTGGAGTGGTACAGAAACAGAGTTGGGAGGGGAGGAAGGGTTCCAGGGAGATAGGTGAAGGAGGTCTGGGAAGATTTGGAACAGAGGGATAAGGAGAAGGGAGAGAATCTTCTTTATACATTTTAACAGCAAAGAGAAAGGTTGGCTTTCATCAAAAAGATGATCAGTAGCAGAAAACGCCTTTTTGTTGATGTAACAATTCTTCTACTTTTCAATGACTACTACATAGTATAGCATTACAACTAGATATAGTGAAGAAAAAAAAAACCTTTAAAAAGCATCTAAAAGTAAAGGAAATTAATGCAATATGACAGTTCCCAAATAATTTTCTTTCAATAAAAGTAACATATTGTGATATTTTTCAAGCAACAATTGTTTCTAACCAAATGTAACTTTTAAAAAACGATTTTCTTCTCCTAATCCATGTAGCCACTGGTCTGTACAAGGTAACTGGTTGAGATATCCCTGCAGCCCAGTGACCTTCTGGCAACCTGGGGATCAAAAGAACCTGTGTAAGACCAACCAACGTTAAAATTACGCCACTCTATTTTACACAGTGTTTGGAGAGGATCTTGGGTGGGTGCAGTGTGTTCCATAGTCTCCTTTGAATCCAAGAGAGAAGTTATGAAGCTCGCTGAAGTGGAGAAGGTGGGTGGGTGCGAGAGGCACCCATTTCTCAAATTTAAAGGTGAGAGGGAAAGAATAAAGTTGGAGGAAAGGAAAAGTAATAGGAAGGAGCTTGATCTAAGAGAAGGAAAATTTAGACAGAAAGATTGAAATTGGGGAAATTTTTCAGGCCAAAATAGTCCAGGAATGAGGTAAACAGACCAGTAAACAGACTGATAAACAGAACAGGTCCCCTTTCCCTAAAACCATCATGCTCAAATGGGGAGGGGACAAGAATGACACCTTGTCAGACATTCATTCCCAGAAACAGAAGAACCAGGAAATTAAGAGGCATGCTAATCAGAGGACTCAGTGGCCAATTTGAATTCTGCAGAAGTACGCCCAGGGTTCTCCAGGCGTGGCAAGTCTCACAGGGCCCTGGAATGTTTCAGGTGGTGCTGCTCCCATGAGCCTTAGCCAACCCTGGAGAAGACTGAAGTGAGGTCTTTCTGGGGTGGGCTTTTTGAATCTCCGTGGGACCTCCAAGTGTTATAACCGAGAGAGACAATATCACACAGGAGAAGCACCACTTGTTGAAGAAAAATTAGGAGTCATTTATTAGCTCATGCTCCAAAGAATTCTCAGTGCTGAAGATGGGATTGGGTGGCGTTTATAAGGCAAAAACTGAGAGAATGGGAAGGATTACAAGAAAAAAGGGAAAAGGGTAAAGAATTAGTGGCAGTATTACAGAATTAAATAACAGTGAGCTAACAATGGCAAGAGTCTAGCAAGTGATTTGAAATTTAATTGGTGCTTTGTGATAGCAGTCTGGGGGCAGGGTATCAGCAGAGAGTGACTCACTGGGTCACTGAGGCAGCTACACGGGAAAGGTGACAGGACAAAGAAGACATCAGGGAAAATCTAAAAAGGTGGTGCTCTTGTCACTTCAAGCCTTCGGATGATAGCGTTGTGCCCAAGGGTTTGGGTGGCTTGTTTCTGCTCTTGCTTAACACCCTTGTTTAGATCCATACACACATAACTGTATTTGGAAGGTGCCTTTGGGGATTTGTATGAGTTGTATCAGTTTTATTAAATGTGGTGTTCTACCCTCTCTCTGTTTTGCTCTTTTTTGATTATTCTTAATGAGATTCAAAAGTGGAGAAAAAATATCCAAGACAAAACCCTCTAATCTGCCATCTAGGTTTTGGAAGTTCCCAACAGTCATCTTTAAGACTTAAATCCGAAGTCTCTTTATGACCTAAAACCCTCCTATGGCTTCCTGCTAGGTTTAGAACAGAACCCGAACCCTTACACTGGCCGAGGAGGCTCTACATGACCTTTGCTGACCTCTGTGACTTCACATCCTGTCATTCTCTCCCACTTGTGTCCCACTGGTGCCCTCTTCTTTGGCTTCCTGGATACTTCTAGCTCTTTCCTTTCTCTGGGGCCACTGACTGGGCGGCTCATGGGTCCCACACTTCATCCTCTTTGGGCTTCCTTCTTGGCCAACGCTTTCTTGATCATGGCACCCAGATGGGAGCCCATCACCCCACGGCTGTCTGCTGCTAGCACCCATTTGTTTCCGTTCACAGCCGTTATCAGAATGTGTAATGATACGCTCATTTCCTGTCTTTTCCTACTGGACTATTTGCTCCACCAGTAAAAGCAATATCGCTGTTTTATTTATTCATCGGTCTATCTGAAAGCTCTAGTGCAGCATTAATACATAATAAATATATATTGAGTGCATAAATAATAAATTAGCTTGTTGAGGGAGCCTACAGTTCCAGGTCCTCGGGAGGCTGAGGCAAGAGGATTTTGCTTGCACTCAGGAGTTTGAGACCAGCCTGGGTAACATAGTGAAATCCCATCTTAGAACGAAAGGTAGAAAGAAAGGAAGAATGGGAGAGTTGTATTCTTTTTTTCTCTTTCTTTCTTTCTTTCTTTCTTTCTTTCTTTCTTTCCTTCTTTCTTTCTTTGTTTTTGAGACAGGGTCTTGCTCTGTAGCCCAGGCTGGTCCTGAACTCACTATGTAGCCCAGGCTGACCTTAGACTCATGGTAAACCTCCTGCCTCAGCCTCCCGGGTGCAGGGGTCATAGGCGTGTGCCGCCACGCTCAGTTTGAGTTGTAATCTTGAGAGCTACACTGAGTTTAAATGATGTCATAGTTGGTGGAGAGACCCAGAGGCTTTTAAGCAAGTAAACGACAGATCAGAAGGTTGCTGTCCCAGGACAGCGTAGTGTGAGGCAGTAGCCACAGGCACAGAGAGGAAGGGTCAGCTAGTGAGGTTCCAGGGAAAACCCAGGAGCACTTTGTGTGTGCTCAGAGAGGACTGTGGTAGGATCTTGGTCAGATCTGGGCCCGTACAGAGCAGGTCAGAGATGATGCCCACACTGGCGCTCAGGTGAGGGTCAGGAGACCACTGAGGTCTTTGAGAGCCTGGGCCATGGAGGGTGTAGCTGGCTGAGGGTGGGTTGAAACTCTGATTTTAGAAGCTGTATAAGCTGCTAGAAAAAAGGAGAGGAGGGTGGAGAGAGAGAGAGAGAGAGAGAGAGAGAGAGAGAGAGAGAGAGAGAGAGAACTCTTTGGGCAGGGCAGTGGCAGGGCCAGGGCAATCAGGGTGTGGTGCGCTGCAGACAGGCCAATCTGAGTTCAAATCCTGGCTTTATACTTCATCCTCTGAGCTTCTGTTTCCTGATCTATTAATCACGGACCTATCAAAGACCTTGCCCACTTTATAGAGTGGTTGGGAGGATTCAATTTAAAACAATGTGTACAGTACTTAGGGCCACGTCTACAGTCAGCACTTAGCAAACCCAGCTTTTTCTCAGGAGCAGGTGTGATTCCGCCTAGAACCGGGGCATGTTCACTCGGCCACTTCATCCCTTCACTCAGGACTGATCATGTTCTGAGGGACTAATCTGGCTCATCCTTATGACTTTGGTGAACCCAAACAGTCCAGGAAGCAGCTCCATTTCTTCCCAGAAGGAAAATTACTTTGAGAAAACAAATGTAAACCAGAGGCTGCTTGTGGGGAGGGAGCCAGGTAACTGGATAGATAATCTGGAAGCATTGCACACATAAGCTGGTTGGTTTGCGTGTCTCTCGCCATGAAAGGAATCAACTTCTCAGTATGAAGCGGGGAAAGGAGAGGCGCTGAACTAGATTAAGCTAAGTTGTCTCCAAACTCCACTATCGTTGAAGCTGGAACTAGTTATTTTGCCAATTATAATGGAAAAAATGTGACCTTTTCCAAACTGGGAGAAATAAACAAATGAACAGACTTTTCTCATTTTAAGGAAAACTGTTTTTCCTTAAACTGTTGGCTCCTAATACTAGTGGATGACAAAAAGAAGGGGGACAGGGTAGATTTAACACTGACGGGAAACCGGGGGTAGCTTGTACGTTTTGTGTTCGTGGATTCCTTGGGTCTGGTCATGGTTCTGGGTTGCTGACATTATGAGGCAGCCTTATCTTGGCTGTAACCTTGATCCTAACTATTCGTCATGCTTTCTTCTTCTATTGTGTATCGAATCACCTTCATTGCTTACTATGTGAAGCAAATCCAATTGCTCATTATCCTTTTTTCTGTGGTCTTGAGAGTGAGCCCAGGTCCTTCACTCTGAGCTACATCCTTAGCCCTTTTTGAATTTTTTATTTTGAGACAGAGTCTCCCTGTTGCTAAGTTGCCCTGATGGCTTTGAGCTTGCAGTATTCCTGCCTCAAAATTCCAAAATATTGGGATTACAGGCCTGTGCCACCAGCCCCAGCTGCCTTCTATGTACTTACATGCATTATCTCGTTCATTTAGGCAACAACACTCCTACATTACAAAAGAGGAAAGTGGTGATTGGAGGAAGTTAACGTTTGAAAAGATAACACAGTAAACGTCATGACTGAGTTAACTCTCTTACTTACTTTAGTAAGAGACCCTTGATGCCAGGGCTGAGTATCTGATCCACACTGGCCCTTTTCCTTATGACAGGCAGAGCACATGAACCAAGCAGAAGCAATGATGAATTAATATACAGATACTAGATTTACAAAGCTGGAGGGCCATATGGCCATGTTCTAGATTATAGGGAGAGGCCCTCCTATGCTCAGTCAGAGTGAAGCCAATGTGCAAAGGGAAACATCGGAGGACCGAGGAAGATGGGTGGTTGGGTGAGTGACATTAGGTTTCCTGGCTTGGCCCTGAAGGCTGCGGTCCACCGATCCTGTGAATTATTGCGGCGCCCTGTGCGCGCCTACGCAGTGCTCTTTTTGCTTCAGTGAGCTTGAGTTAAAAGTTCTGTCATTTCCAGCTGAAAGGCCTTCATTAGTAGAAGGAGAATGTGGTACAGTCAAGATTCAAATTCAGCATCCGAGGTGTTAACGCCTCGGTAGTACCCGTTTCCAGGTATTACATGTTGATCTCTTAAAGCACCTTTCTTTAAACCGCTTCCTCATGAGCAATACCCTATAATTTTAAAAAAATCACTGCTTACTTGCATGAGTCACCTTTCTTTTTCCTGAAGCTGCCCTGAGTCCCCTTCTGAGATTTAGTAAGTGCCTTGAGTTTATCAGAACACAACACCCATTTCTCAAGTTGGGTACTCCTGGAAAGGTCATTAATCACTCTGATTTCTGCAGATTTCTGTTAGCACCGGGTTTGCCAAGTGACATTGCCCATTTTTGGCTCTTTGTTCTGGCTAATGGAAGAGCCTGGCTTCAGGTGGAAGCCGGCCTGACACCCAGGCCCTTGTACCTGCTGGGACAGCAGCCAGCCTCTGGCTATGGGAAACCAGGAGGAGCTGGCAGCCAGGATGGAAGTGGCCTGGGCCTTTGAGTCAGGTGTCAGATGTAGAACTCAGGAAACAGGGACCTTTTTGTGCTGATTTTCTGCGAGGAGTAGTACCGGAAGTGGCAGGACTCCTTTTCTCCTCTTCCTCCTCCTACTCCTTATTTTCCTCCTTTTTCTCCTCAGTCATGGAGATTTGATAGCAGGATATTGAAGTCTAATTGAATTTAGTCAAAGCCAAAAACAATGTTTTCTTTGATGTAGTTAATAATCCTTTAATATTCAGGGTCTAGTTATGTCACACAGTTGTCCAGGTGGTTTCTAACCGGTCTTATGATCTTTCTGTGGATTGCCATTTAAAAATCTCTCTCTCTGTGTTTGTCTTACTAAATTGTCCAGGCTGGCCTTAGACTCATGATACTCCTGCTTCTACCTCATTCTTCTGAGTAGCTGGGACCACAGGCTTGTGCCAATACATGTTCCTGGCTTTAGACTGACGCGTTAAAACTCTGAAACAGCTATCATTTGAGTAAATCTCTGTTGTTGGAGAATGAGTTTGAATGATTGATATTGTGAATGGATTTGCTAATGTATAGCATTTATTTAATATAGTTTGTATTGGTTAATTGGTATTTGAAAACAAGCACATTATTTTTTTTTTCTGGGTAGTCTTTTGGAAAGAGTACATCAAGCAGAGTCTCTAGTCATGTGTGACTTTCTTTACTTGTATTAGAAAACTCTTTAAAAATCTTCTAATTGGAAGAGTTGATAAGTATTTGATCAAAAAACCCATCAGATCAGATTTTCCAACCGTTCTGGTTTGTTTCTTTGTTAGTTTTTGCGACTGGTCTCATTTTGTAGTCCCGGTTGCCATGAACCTGTGATCCTCCTGCCTTGGAATCCAGGGTGCTGAGGTACAGGCCTACCCGCAATACCAGGCCATCCTGGTTTGCTTGTTGGCATGTCAGCCTTGATGTCTCTGCAAAACTTTCATGTAGAGTTCTGCCACAAATCAATGTTCTGGAAGTTCTCTGAAAGGCTCAACAGTATTTTGGAATCTTTGAATGATGACTGCATTCCACAAACCTGCCAGGGTTAGTGTTCCATGTAGCAGTTTAAGGAGAGGAAAAGCTGTTGCCAGGGAAAAGGGAGATTTCTTTGTGTGGGGTTCCTGTGCTGTGGCTCCTGTGTGGAACTTTTCAGCTCCTCCCACACACAAAGTTTGGCTTTTCGTGTCTGACCTTAGCTTAAAGATGGGTACTCGCTCACCCCTTCCTAGCCTTCGTGATCCTCTTGGGCCCCGACATAACAACTTTGCTGGTCCCAGCAGTTGGCCAGCTCATGATGACAACGCTGACTTCCAGAGTGTGCCAATACCCCTCAACCCCACAGCCTACTCTCCCGACCTATCAGGCAGCCCTGCTTTGTTCCCTTCCACGCAGTTCCAGACCCACACACCAGCTAAACAGCCCAAACTCTAGCTGTAATGCTGTCTAATCCACCCACTCTCAATAAAAGCTTCACTCATCCCATAATCAGGGCTTTTCATCTGGGCTTGCTACCAGGCATAAAGTCATCAGGGGCAGTGAGCTTTAACTTGTGGTCATGTTTGGTTTCATATGGGTCCTTCTGGGACCTAACACTTGTTTTTTGAGTGCTTGATGCTTTTCAATGAAGTCTTTGATGTGGCTTATCCTATGAGAAATGTTAAATTTTGAGATAGTCTTTTCTCTAGTACTATGTAACTATGATTATGACTAACTGACTATATATACACATACACACACACACACACACACACACACACACACACACACACATATATATATATATATATATATATATATATATATATATATATATATATATGACAGGTTACAATTTGTTTAGTGGGGTAGCAGACACCCTGTTTTTACTGACTGACTTTCTTTTTTTAAAAAATTGAACCAGACCCAGTGGGACAGGCCTCTGTGTGCTCATTTATTTTCTACAGCTGCATTGTATGCCACCACACCCAGTCTATGTGGTGCTGGGGAATCAAACCCAGGACCCTGCACTTGCCAGGCAGGAGCTCTTAACCTCGTAGTTAAACTTCCTGCCTTTTACTTTCCACTTCAAAAATCTTTTTGTTTCAGAAAGAATTTTTGGAGTAGCACCTCTCTCGTCTGTGACTCTACCATGGGAAGGGGTGAAACATAGATTTGTTTGTTTTTTTTTTTTATCTTCAACTTTAACATCCAACCCTACCCACCCTTTCTTTATTGAACATTCCCTGTCCTGAAGGTAATTTTTCCTCTGTCAGTGGTGCTGGGATTGAACCTAAGATTTTTACAGGGAGCTGCAGCCATAGACACTTTCATTTTTATATTAATACAGGTTTCACTAAGTTGTGGAGTTTCTCAGGCTGGGTTTGAACTTGTGAGCTTCCTGCCTCAGCCTCCCAGAGTGTAGGGCTTATAGGCATGGATAAAACAGGCATAAAGTTTCTTTTTCGATGAAGTTCAGAAACTGTGAACTCGCACGAATGGAATAACTTAAAAAATCATCATTGATTGTGAATTCAGTTTTCCTCAGTTTTGTACTTAACATCTGCCTGTATTTTTCTGTTTAGGGGAGGGCAAGCGTCTGGCCCCAAAATATCTGATCTTCCTCAAAAGGGCTGCCCACCAAATAGCCGCGTTTGATTTGCTGGTTGTCACTAGGAGGCTGTCAGACCCCATTTCCCAAAACCATGTTTCCTTCCTTCCTTTATTTCCATACAGCGGTGGTGTGTGTGTGTGTGTGTGTGTGTGTGCGCCCCTGAACAGCGAGGGCGGAGCTCTACCACCGAGCTCCAACCCCAGGCCCCATTTCTCTTTTGTGCTTTGAAGACTGTCTGATGTTAAACTTTCTTTTTGCCTTAGTTTATCAGTTTTTTTAAATAAAGGATGCTCTAAAGGATACAGATGAAGAGACGCTCAGGGCGAGGTACCAGGGGAGGGGGCAGAGCTTCGGGGCGGCTTGTGCCCCGCTGAGAGCTCCCCTGTGCGCACAAAGTCCGTGGCACCCAGGAAGTGCTCCGTAGTGTCTCCAGCAGAGGGCCTACCTGAGCTCAGGACCGCTGACACTGAGCGCGCCGGCAGGGGGTAGTTACGGGTCTGATTAATACAACAGGAGACACGAATGATGCAATGCGGTTTGGTGAGAAAAGAATTTCAAAGGCCCCTTGGACGGGACAGGCGGCAGCCCTTGAGGTGCAAACCTTTGGGGTCAGCGCTTTGGTACAGCTCACCCAGCGGCAGGGTGAGCCAGAGGCAGAGCCAGGACTTGCGCCTGGGGCCGCGATTGACCGCGAGGCCGGTTGTCCTTCCCCTGCCTGCTCCGGGAGGTGGGCTGACCTTGGCAACGCTCAGTGCCTCCCTTCGCACACCTCTTCTACCCCATCCCAGGGCTACTGGAACAGTCCCTGGGTATCCAGCTTCGCTCTCAGTTCACCTGCGCTCTCAGGAGAGGCTGGCCAGGAAACCCCTTCCAGGGGGGCCACGTGTAGGGGCGGGAAGGCTCCTAGGAGCTGAATCAGGTCTGCCCGCTCCCGGGTGAGTCGGGGGCGAAGAGGGAGAGCCGAGGCCAGCGCTGCCCCGACGCCTCCCAACCACCAGGGGGCACAAGCCAGCCGGTCAAAACCAAGCCAGCCCCTGAGGCAAAACTTGGGTCACTTGCAGCGGACAGATGCGGGTTGACTGGGGAGGAGGTGGGTGGGGGGCGTGTAGAGTTGCAGGGGTGGGGGTCGGTGGTTAGCATGCGAGCGCAGCTTCTGCCCCTGTCTGGACAGGGGCAGAAGCCTGTCCACTGCCTGCCTGTGTCCTGGCTTCTTTGCCTGGCAGAGAACGGGCGTTGGTCAGAACAGGATAGACCTATCTTGCCCTGGGCACGCAGTGGCTCTAGGCCACACGGCAGGCCCGTGGTAGGGGGCCCGGCGGTCGGACATCACAGCCCCGGCCTTGGCTCCCCGGGCAGGCCTCCAGGTGCTGCTGACTGTGGCCCTCTCTCCGGCCGGGTTTTTCTCCCTGGCGCTCGCGCCCTCCGTCTGTTCTCTGACCTTCTCCCACACCTGCCTTTCAAAATTCCCGGCCTGCCTTTCTGTCTGGCTGCTGGCTCAGGCTGCTTCTTGGCCCCTCTCCGTCTGCCTCCTGCCTCCATCCCAGCCTGTGGGGAGTTTGCTCACTCGGCTCCTTCCCTGGGTCCCCGGGGTGGGGGGAATGTTTCCTGTGGTCGCTCCTCGGGGATTTGCAGCTCTATTTTCCAACTTGGCGTCCCAGTTCCACTCCTGGGACACAGAGAAGTTATTATTTGCTGGCGTAATCGTGACGTGATTTCAAGCAATGAGAAGGTCCCCCTGATCCTACCCCCGTGACCCCTGTTGCTGTTCAGCAGCCGTAAACAGTGGCTGGTCTGGTGTGGGCGAGACCCTTCGCTCACGGGGAGATGAATGAAACCCAGTCCTGCCTGGTGAGCTCACCACGAAGGGCGTGGGCAAGAGAAAACACGTACACAAGTGACTCAGTCCAAGTAGGAATGCTCTGAGAGCACGTGGACACAAGGGGCGCTTTGTCAGGGACACAATAGGTAGAAACCGAATCTGTGAATCTGCTTGGGGCCTGGCCAGGCTCCACGAAGTAGGTGGCATTTAACTGGCCTTCAAAGGGCAGGTGGGATCTCAGCAAGAGAGGTGATGTGGGTGTGTGGGGGCACGATCTGAGAAAAGCAACCAGCGTAAGCCAAGAGTCACCCTAGGCGCCCACCCCGTGCGTCTCTGTGTATGTTAGAGGTACAATGAGCAAGGCAGGCAGGCAGGCAGGAGAATGAGCAGGGAGGTGGGAAGCAGGTGGGGGTGAGAGCAGGGAGTTCCTCATGCTGGCTCCGCGGGGGAGTCATGGGGACACACTGCAGTTTCTAAACAGTCAGGGGCCACTGATGCCCTGAGTTAAAGTGAAAGAGCTGCTGTGGGCAGCAAGCGGTATAACGCACCCTTTGCTCCTCGTTCTCAGTGAGAAGAGTTTTTATTGAGTTCTACTTGAGTGAGTTTTGATGAGAAGAGAAATAGCATGCGGGGGGGGGGGGGTCCAGTGCCTTGGGGAGGCGGGGACCCGGGGCGCTGTGCAGAGGAGCAGAGCCCCAAGGTCTGCTTCATCTATGCTGTTCCGACTGGCCCTGAGCCCCAGCCTGGCTCGCAGTCTGGTCCCTTCAGCTTTATCTGGTCTTGCTGTGGGTGTCATCGTCCGGGGTCTTGGGGTCTGCCGCTGAAAACCTTCATGCTGGTGCTCTTGGCGGCAAGGGCTGCTGCTACCCTGGCCCTGGGGAGCAGGGTGTGTCTCTGAGTCATTGCCTGGGCATCTGGGCCTGGAACCGCGGGTGAGTCACCTAGGATGGGGGTTGCCTAACCTCTGGAGGGGGGAGGGGAGCTTGCCCACAGGAAGGGTGGTGCCTATCTGGAGCAGTGGTGGGCAAAGAGCAGGAGAAGGGGGCCTGGGCAGCGGCAGTGGGAAACCTGTTTCCTGAAAACCTCTCCTCTGGGCTGCATTGAAGGGCACGGTATTTGCCCTTTTCTGGGTATGGGGAGTGCGCTTAAGAGTTGGTGATGAGCCCTGGTCTCTTGGCTGGGGGGTGCCCAGCCTTCGATTTCCATCTCTGGGTTGGGGCATCTTTTCTATTACTCACCCCTACACCACACAAACAGCTGGAGAAGGGGACGCCTGAGTTTTCCTGTTGTCCCTGTAACCCCGCTAGGGCCTCCCTGGTGTTCCACACAGACTGTTGATCACCGGGCTGTGGCGGTGTGCACACAATCCCTGTTCTCACTGTGAGTGTCACTAACCACTGGGTCCCCTTGTCACCTCAGTAGAGGTATTCTGGTATGGGCCATTGCAGGTAACTCTGCTTCCCTCACTCTCTGACGTCAGCTGTGCCCCTTCATCCCTCACACGGCCGCCTTAGGAGGCCCCCGTCTTCCTAAGTGCAGTCCTGAACTCTCTTTTGCTCATCTCTGGAACACACACACACACACACACACACACACACACGATAGCAGGGCTGTGAATTTTCTGTCTCTCTGTGTCCCGAAGCCTCTGACACGGGTGCAAGGTGTGACACACAGTCGTGTCATAGAATGGGGCTTGCCATGAGTCCCCAGACTCCAGGACAGGACTGTCTCCCCTCACCCCGACCAGGTCGCCCTCCCCTGTGACCCTCATCCCAGCTTTGGCCGGCTGGGCTCAGGGACAGCCCTTGGCTGAGCCTAGAGCTGTCTTCTAGCTGGCGGAGGAGCTGTGGTCTCAGGGAGGAGAGGGCTGGGAGGGAGACCGTGGGGTGGCAGGAGGCCAAGCCGACGCTAGATCAGGCTCGGACAGGTTCAGTTTCCTGGAAGTGCCAAGATAGGAGCTAGTGAGGCTGGCATATAAACCCCCACTCCCGCTAGCTAGCTGCTTTGCTCCCTCCTGGGTCTCTTCACTACCTGGTTTGGTGAGTGCTTCTGTCCTGTAGAGGTTCTGGGTCTGTGTCCCTCAGTCTTGATCCTGGTCTCCATAGTTCTCTCTCTCTGGCTTTCGTGGTAGACTTGACTCCAGCCTCTCCGGATCTCTCCGGTGAGAAAAGAACCTTGGTGAATGTTAGTTAGGTTGAGGGCAGTTTCCTGAGGTCCCTCTGTGACGTCTCACTTTAGGGGTTATCTGAGGCTGTCCCTGTGTCAGCCTGGGAGAGGTCTCTGTTCAAGTACCTCAGTTAGGATACCTCAGCTAGGGACCTTTCTTTGGGGGTTTAAGTTTCAGGGAAGGTGATGGACAAGAATCCCGAGTTTCTTTGGTTTTTGCAAAGTCCTAGATTTTATCAAGACGGAAGAGGAGTAAGAGGCAGGGCGCATAGCCTCCTGGGTTCCAGCTCTGAGCTGTGGTGTGTCTCTGCTCGGGGCTGCTCTTCTAACTTTCCTGCCTAGCGAGGGCGCGGCTGGCCGGACAACCCACGGCTTTCCCTGCCTCCGGCACCAGCTCCTCTGGCCTCACCTGGTCAACCTTTCCAGGGGCATCCCAGCATTCTCAGAGGCAGGGCTATGGAAAAGATGACTTCTAAGTTTGTCTTTGTGTCCCCAAATTCCACCCTGATCCTAAGCAGTGGATGTTTAACTTTCTTAATGCTAATCTCTTGGTGGGGAAGTTGTTCAGTACCCCTGCCCCCAGTAGCCTGTCTGCATGGAGACAGCAGCCCCACGACTCAGGACTTCCGATGTGAGGGGAGAATACCCTCTCCCTCAAGAGCTCAAGGAAGCTTCTAGATATGATCGAGGAGGGCACTGGCTTCGGCATCTCCCAGTCTGAGAAAGAAATGACTTCTACAGGGAGCCCCATACTCTTGAGCGTCAGCCATGGACACTGCTGGACTGTGCGGGGAGTCCCACTAGCGGGCCTGTCACATGGCTGTACTCCCTAGGGCTTGGCGCAGGCAAGAGCCAAGTCAGGATTCTGGCCAACCTGTCATTCCCCTTCCCACAGATGCACAGAGGAGGGAGCCCTGCCTTTGGAAGTGTTGCTAGTGTGATCAGAGATGTGAGCCACACCCTTCATGACTCCAGGATGCAGGGAAGTGTTAGTTTCTGCGTGCAGTGTGAGGTGGAGATAAGGGCCTGCTCTCAGGGAGCCTTGTCCAAGGGCGACATGCAGCCCCCTGCCTTCCCGTTCTGAGAGGGGCTTGGGGCTGTTTGGGCTACAGGGCAAGAGAGGCTCTTGCAGGCTCAGCCGAGCTTCTTGATGGTGTCTTTATTATTGGCATCTCCCCCAGGTCCAAGATGTCCAGTCCTCTGGAACAGGCGCTGGCGGTGATTGTCACCACCTTCCACAAGTACTCTGGCCAAGAGGGTGACAAATTCAAGCTGAGCAAGGGGGAGATGAAGGAGCTTCTGCACAAGGAGCTGCCCAGCTTTGTGGGGGTGAGTGAAACAACCCAGGAAGGGCAGGGTGTAGACCCCAGGGTGGAACTGAGGCTCCACCCCCAACTTTTGCTTTCTGGCCCCACCAGAGTAGGAGGAGTCCCTTGTGTGAATGTTCTATTAAGGGATGCCGGGGCCCTTAGAGTCCATCTAGCTGAGCCCCTTGTTGGAGTACTGAGCAACCCAAACCCCTGAGAGGGGCGGTGGTGGGTCCGAGCTCCACAGCTTGTCTATTCACTCTCTCCTACTCTTATTTTTCATAGTTACATGCCAAGTTAAGAAGGCATGCAGAGGGAATAAAGCTCAGCTGAGCACGCACCCTGGGCCATTTTGCTGAGGAATGCAATTAGCTCCCATTTTGCCCCTTGTCATCTCTGGACTAACCAGTGGGTAATCCTAAAGTCAGGTCTCAGGCTTTGAGCACAGAAGGAAGGCTCAGTTTTTTTGTTTGTTTGTTTAAAAATTTTCCGTCATTTCGATTGGTAATAAAAACAGCCTGCCTTTTCTGAATTTACACTGCTGCTGATGGGGGGAAAGTCTCAGTTTCCTCATCAGCAAAGCAGGGTCATGCTACTTGTCTCATTGGCACCCAGCGGGGACTGGAGCTGGCACGTGTTTAGAGGTGCCCAGCATCCCTCCCCCCGCAACAAGCAAAGCACCCCAGAAACTCTCACAAATGATGCCCAGCTGTCCATGATCACTGGGCAATTTTGGAAGCTTGTAGAGACTCCCCGCCTACCGTGTGCCTACCTAGTGGGGAGGAGAACTGGTCACTGACTGTGTGTATGGGGTCTGGTGATGGGTTTGGCATGTAGGCAGGCAGGAAGCCAGAATGGCAACAATCCTGTTCCTTTTTGCTTTCAGGATAAGGTGGATGAGGAGGGGCTGAAGAAGCTGATGGGCACCCTTGATGAGAACAGTGACCAGGAGGTGGACTTCCAAGAGTATGCTGTGTTTCTGGCCATGGTCACTATCCTGTGCAATGATTTCTTCCAGGGATACCCAGACAGGCCTTGAACCAGAGTCTTGACTTCATGCCATGGTCTCTTGAGCACAGGAGAACTCTTTCCCTTTTAATTTTGTACTCAATAAACTCTTTTTTGTTTGTTGCTAACAGTGTAATTGTTCATTGTTGTCACATAATCAGCGACTGTGGAGGGAGGGAACTTGGGGCCTTGTGGATTGCATCTGCCTTTGAACTATGACTCCTTTTCTAAAAATCTTCCTGAGGCCAGAGATGTGCCTCAGGGCCCAGTGTTTCGGAGTTTCAGACATAAATAAAAATTTGAAAGTTAAGATAGGTTTACAACATTTTATTTTGTTAAGTAAAGATACTTTGAAAAAGGAAGCAAATGCCATCTACTGTCACTGTCATTTCATAGAGAGAGAACATTTCCATTCCAACAAAGAAGGAAGGATCTAATCTTAGAACAATGCGTGGTATTAGGTAGGATCTGGTCCAGAAACACCAATAAGTCTAATCAACTGTGGAAAACTTTGCCTTAAGGATCTCTTGTTAGTTTACAGGCCCTAGGCAGTAGGCAGTACACTTTTTTTAATTTTAGAAAAGCTGTATTTATTTTTATATCTCCTTCCACATAGGCTAGCTCCGTTTGAGTTCATTTCTTCCCTGTTAATCGCTGCTAAAAGCTCCTAGGAGTCAGCTCATGCCAAAATAACTTTTTTCTTTCATTTCCTCCTACAACTGTAAACTTGATTACCTTATAAGGTATAAGGTCCACCAGCTTCCCAGCCTCCAAAGGCCAGATTCTCATATTTTTTCTTTATCTTCATTGATGTCATACTTTAGATTCTTTTCCTTTATAGATCCCACTACTGGTTACCAAATTCTCTGCAAGTTAGGACAGCGTTCAGTTGTGGGTTACAGAGAATTCTGACTAGCAGTGGCTTAAATAAATGGGTATATACATGCCTCGCATGGTAAGAAGTCTGGTTTGGCAGTTCAGGCATGGTTCGATGGCTTAGAGATGTTCTGCTGGTACCTCTGGCTGTATAATGAATCACTTCACCCAGTGGTGGCTTAAAACACTAACTTATTATCTCCGTGTTTCTGTGGTTAGACTGGGCTTAGCTGATGAATCTCCCATGGGGTTTCCCATGAAGTTGCACGTGGAAGTTGGGCCTGGAGTAATTTGAAAGCTCAAGTTAACATCCGAGGACGCTCACTCGGTTTCCTGGCAACTGGGCTGGCTCTTGGGCTTCTCAGAGCATGGCACCTGGGTTCTGAGAAGAGGATGCCTCCCAACGTGAGCATGGCAAGAGGAATTATTTTAGAAATCCAAGGACATCATTTCTGTTGCATTCTATTGATCAACAAGTCTTCAAGGCTGGCTCAGATTTTAAGGGGAGGAGAGTTGGACATCTCACCTGAGGAGCAGCAAGCCCAGAATTGATGCTGATAGTCTCTTTGAAGACTGTGTACAATACCACAGCCTGTTTCCTAGCACCTACAATTCACATCCCTCTCATATTCAAAATAGGCTAACCTCTTTCACAAGATCCAGAGTCTTATCTCACTGATATATCAATTTGAAGTTCAGGATTTCGTTTCCTGAGTCAGGTCCAAATATGACAGGGGTTCCTGGGCGCGGCTCCTCCGGTACGGAGTTTCACAATGGTTCCTCTTGGCTCCAAGGCCCATGAGGAGCACGTTCAAAGGCGAGATGAAGAAAGATGACTGCAGCAAACTTCCCTACTCAAAGGGGGTGGGGCAGGCTGGAGGCACAAGGGCTCGTTGGTCCCTAGAGGTTCTAAAGTTGAGCCAGACACGTGTTATTAGATGCTTGCTCAGTCCCATTCTTCTCTCTGTAGACGGTTCTTTTTGGTTCTTGGCTCCATCTTCCTTGCTCTCAGCTTTATATTCCGAGTCTACTATTTTCTGTAAGAAATGCCTGTGTTTGTAGCTAAGTAGCTTTCTCAGGCTCTTTCCTGCCCATATGCAGTTGAAGACCCAAGAGCTTCTTTTTGTTTTGCCCTGACTCTGTTTGTTACTTTGGAACACTTTTGCTGGAAAGGCTGTGATGGAACTGTTTCCTCTAAATCCTCCTGAGAAACAGAACAAATCTTGCTTTAGTTCAACTTCTTCTCACATTTTATCATAGGCAGCCGGAAGACCCCAGGAGATATTTGAACTATTCTTCCTGAAGATCTCCTTACCTGGGATTCATAAATGACATCAGGTATTCTATGATTAACCACATCACCTGGATTGCAGCGCTTCTAGACATCCATTCCTACTTACGAGTGTTTCCTTTTATCTAGCCTTCAGTAGCCTTTTTAAAGCTGTCCTTTATAGTATTGCTAACAAACTTCTTGAGGTCCTCTCAACTTCCTCTCATTACCTGGTCCCAAAGGCAATGCCAATCATTTTAATTTTTGAGCTAATAGCATTCTACTCTTGAAGGTTTTAGATGGAAGATGTGTTGACTTTGTATGTTTTTTTCCTACTACTTCCTCTGTTGCTACATCTAGGTTTCTATTCATTCTGTATCGTAAGATGCACCAGCAGAAGGTGATGTCATTTCATAATAAGAGTCCCCAGTTGTCCGGTCTGTACATGTTGGCTTCTCATATCTCACGGCTTTCTTTCCTCCCCTTTGCCAATCCATGTTTCAGATTCTTTTACTTGCTAACAAACTTCTTGAGTCCCTTTTGACTTCCACTCATCGCCTGATCCCAAAGGCCATTTTGATTTTTCCACTTTAAGAAGTCAAATTCTCTACTAGCTAAGAGTTTATTCAGCTAGAAGTTTCAGAAACACTAAGGATAGTGGCTTTAATTTTCTTATAAAAGAAGTTTGGAGTAGGCAGTTCAGAACGGGGTTGGTTCAGGGGCCCAGAGACTTTGTCTGAGACCCAGTGTCTTTTCATTGTTTTGCTCTTTAGTCTATAACATTGTAGCTTTTCTCTCATCACATTTATTGCTTCATGATCAGGGTATGGTTAATGTATCTCCACACCTCTGTCCCTGTTCCAGGCTGAAAGTCAGGGTAGGGTGAGATGCACAGAACTTTTTCCCTAGGAGACTCTGCCTTGTTATTATGACAGAAGCACTCTCCCTGCAGACATCAACTTATACCTCTTTGGTTCTTTTTGGTTTTAACTATGTAATTGGGCAACTCCTAGGTGCAATCACATTTTTTTCTGGGGATATTTTAATTTAAAAAAAAAGCAGATGGAGACTTCCGGTCAAGATGGTGGCCAAGTAACAGAGATCTACAATGTCTCCTCATTGACCCACTTAAAAAGTCAAGAATTTAGTTATAAAACACGTGTTCAATGTAGCTAGGAAAGAGAGGAGCAACTGAAAAGAGACTAGGGGAAGGTCAGAAATTCTGAAGGAACAGCAAACACAGGGGAAAGAAAATCTCAGCAGCCCAGGAAGCCACCATAATTCGGGTGCAAATGGCTGGGAGCCGCAGGCAGCTGCAGATGGAGGAAAGCACGCATGGAGCTCAGAACCTCTGATGGAGCTGGGAGAGGAAGAATCGCCCCAACAACAAATAGGAGGGTGCAGGAAGGTCAGAAATCCTGAAGTCATATCAGAAGTGGAGGAAAACAGCAGCCAACTCAGCGTGGCCCTGAGCTGCCGCATCCACAGATCACAGTCAGAGGAAAGCCCAGAGGCCAGAACCTCAGTGTGAGGTCAGCACGAATCTGGGAGAAGTGGGAATTGTTGGCAGCTGGCAGCCCTAGACTCTGAAAAACAAAACAGTGGGTAGTATGTACTACAACTGCAACATGTGCTCGCCCTAGAAAAGGCCCTGGGAACCCAGATCAGAAGTAGTGCTTGGCAGCCATCACAGGCAATGACGTAAGCAGGAGCCATTTTAAAAAGTAGGAAAAAAAAAAAAAACCCCAAGACCAAACTCTTTAGAGTAAAAGAAAGCCCAGAAGAGCACATCAGGGCTTTGGGCATCACCCTTAAACAGTGCCTAGGAAGAAACTGGCACAAGCAGCAGAGAGGAAAAGAGAGGGAGGGAAAAAAAGCTGCCAATCTCCTGAATGGCTCAGGTTAGTAGGCGCACCTCTGAGAGTGGAGAGCCCTGCCCTGGCAGAGGGAAGCCAGGACCGGTGGGAGAGCTTTGCTGAGGGGACTAGGAGTGAACAAGATACCTCAGAAGGGTGACCATCACCCCACCCCTCCTGCAAGCGTCAGAGGCTTCTGGGTCACTGCTACCCTGTGCACCAGAGGCATCTAGGACTGGGAAGTCCATCACCTAGTCCATCCCACATTCCAGAGGCTTACAGGGAATTTCATCGCCCTGTCAATCCCAAGCCCCAGAGGCTTCCAGAGGCATCTAGGACTGGGTCTTTGCCAAACCCTTCTTTCTTGCACACCAGAGACAGCCAGCCAGAGCTGGCCAGAGACAGGCAGAGATAGCCGAACCATGAAGAAATGTGGTAATATATCTCCTGCAAAAAGACCTGACACCCCAGAAAATGATACCAGGGATCCTGAAATAGCAAAACCCAACGATGAAAAAGACAAAAAAGATGATAACTTCTGGGCCCAGAAATACTTTGAATTAAAATAGGAAATGAAACAGATAATGCAAGAGTTATGCCAGGTCATAGCTAAGCTAACAGCAAATATTGAAAAGTGCTTAGAGGAGAACCAAGAAGAAATAAACCAGAAGATAATGAAGGCAATACAAGAAATTAAAGTAGAGCACAACAGAGATTAAAAAATTGAATGCAGATATTCAGGAAGTGAAAAACACACAGGAAATAATAAACAACCACTCTGAACATTTTCAGAATAGAATGTCAGACCTAGAAGATAAAATGATGGAGTGGGAACAGAAAGGTCATAAAGAATGCAAAGCAAAAAAGGAAGAAAGCAAATCATTATAATGGCTGATGGATGATTCAAAGAGAAACAACCTCAGAATTATAAGAGTTCAGGAGAAGACTGTGACAAAACAAAAGGCTTAAGGGTCATGTTCAATGAAATTATGGAAGAAAATTGCCCAAATCTAAGAACAGACATGAACATGAACTACTGCAGGTATATAGAACACCAAGCTACTTTGATCAGAAGAGATCCTCATCACGACACCTCATAATTAAAATACTAGAAACCCAACACAAAGAGAAAATATTAAAAGCTGTAAGAGAAAAACAGAAGGTGACCTACAAAGATAAGCCCATCAGGATAACATCAGACTTCTCAACCCAGACTCTAAAAGCCAGGGGATCATGGAGCAATGTCATCCAAGCACTAAAAGAACATAAATGCCAACTAAGACTGCTATATCCAGCAAAATTATCTCTTAATTTAGAGGGAGAAATTAAAACTTTCGATGATATAGAAAGCTTAAAGAAATTAGCAGCCACTAAGCCAGCATTGCAGAGAATACTTAAAGGAAACTTAGAAAGTGAAAGGGAGGCCAGCGACACCAATGACCCCAGAGAAAAAGAGACAACAGCGAGAGGAGAATGAGCTGAGAAAAAAGTAAGGCTAGTAAACAATGCTGAAAAACTATAACAATGGCAGAACATACCAAACATACCTTGATAATTACTCTAAACATGAATGGCCTCAACTCACCTATTAGAAGACATAGACTGGCTGACTGGATTAAAAAACAGAAACTCACAATTTGCTGCCTACAAGAGACACACTTTACCCACGAGGAAACTCATAGACTGAAAATAAAGGGACGGAATTCAGTGTTTCATGCAACAGGTCCCAGGAAACAAGCAGGGGTAGCTAGATTAGTCTCAGATGCATCAGATTTCAATACAAAACAGGTGAAAAGAGACAAAGATGGCCACTATATACTGGTTAAAGGAACAATAGAACAGGAAGAATTTACAATTGTCGATATATATGCTCCCAACTCTGGAGTACTCAATTATTATTAAAATTATTATTAAAATTATTAGATCTAAAAGGACATATAGGCCCCAATACACTTATAGTAGGGGACTTCAATACTCCACTATCACAGATAGATCAACCAGACAGAAAATCCATAAAGATATACAACAGCTAATCAACACTACAGAAAACTTGGACATAACAGATGTTTACAGAGTTTTCCACCCAACATCAACTGAATATACGTTCTTCTCAGCAGCACATGGAACATTTTCTAAAACAGACCAAGTTCTAGGTCATAAGTCATGCTTAAATAAATACTCTCAGACCATAGTGGAATAAAACTGGTGCTTAACAGCAAAAGAAACAGAAGAAAATACACAAATACATGAAGACTTAACAACTTACTACTGGATCGTAGAAGAAATCAGAGAAGAAATCAAAAACTTCATAGTTAAGTGATGACAGAAGTACATCGTATCAGAATCTATGGGACGCAATGAAAACAGTTCTTAGAGGGAAATTCATAGCCATAAATGCACACAACAAAAAGAACAAAACAGTCACAAATAAACACGTTTGTGATGCACATTAAGGACTTAGAGAAACTAGAACAAGTTAACCCAAAAAGCAGTAGGAGAGCAGAAATTATAAAGATCAGATCTGAAATTAATGAAATTGAAATTAAAAAGACAATAAAAAAAGAACTTTCGGCAAATATCCCAAAAAGTGATAAAGGGCTCTGCTGGACTCAGAGAAGAGGCCTCAAGATTTGACCACTGCGGCCCATTCTGGGAGTAGGAAGCTGAGCTAAAGGGTGGTGATTTGAGTAAAATGGGTCAGACACAGAAGATTAGACATGTTAAGTATTGCATGGTGTCTCTGATTTTGGAAACCCAGAATACAGGCATTCTATAGAACCACCTGGTGCGATAGTGGGAGTCGGGGGGATGAGGAAGGTGTGGGAGGGCCAAAAATGGGGAAGGGTTGTAAAGCTAATGTGATATACATGTGCCCAAAATACTCAAGTTCATTGTAAACGTTATGTATTGCATATGTATATTGACAAAAATGGTGGGAAAAACCTCAAAAAATAAAAAGCAGGTGGAAAGTGAGGAAGAAATAGCAGTACCGTTTTCTAAATTGTTTCCTCATTATTCTTCCTTCTCTAGAAACTCTGATGCTTGAGAACTACTTGCGGTGTGTCTCCAGCAGGTTTCTTAGAGACTGAAAGGGCCGAAAGGAGGCACTGGGGACGCCAGCTTGTTCTCATGGTTATGCCGTATCAGGGCCTAGGGCGGTGAGGTCAGACAGGTCCTTGGGAATGGGAACAGGTGCTCTCTTCTCTTGGCAATAAAAAGGGAGAAGCCTGTCTCCCTAATACCGTGTAGGAAAGGAGTCAATAAGTATAGGTCAGGGAATCATATGATTGTAATTAGCATTTCTGCAGCAGTGCTCGAAGCTCTTTCGTGCACACTGTCATTTCAGCTTGTGTTAATCCCACGGAGCTGTCATTAGGCCATTTTACAGATGGTATCCCCATCCTGAGCCAATGGGAACCCAGCCCACTCAGTGGTGCTGGATCAGTATGGTCTGATATCTTTCTTTCTTTCTTTCTTTCTTTCTTCCTTCTTTCCTTCCTTCTTTCCTTCCTTCTCCTTGTCCTTCTCCGTCTCCTCCTCCTCCTTCTTCTGCTTCTGCTTCTGCTTCTGCTTCTTTTTTGAGACAGGGTCAGAGTCTTGCTCTGTAGTCTAGGCTGATCCTGAATTCACTATGTAGACCACGACTCAAACTCACAGCAATTCTTCTGCCTCAGCCCCGAGTGCTGGAATTACAGGTGTGAGGCACCACGCCCCGTGTATGTCGTGCTAGGGAATCAGCACCAGGGCCTTTTGCCCGTTAGGCAAGTGCTCTAACAGCTGAGCTGTGTCCCCAGCTGCAGTCTGACTTCTTTTGAGTCTCAGGCTCACATTGAGTCCTGGCTTCTCAGGTCAGTTCTGGGACTATTTTGCCTGGTGTAGGCTGGCCTGAGCTGCTTGCCTCTGGAACTGTACGCAGTGGGGAGGTTCCAAAGAGGGTCATTTTCTTTCCTTCTGAGTGTTTGATAAACTAACAAATGGCAGACCTTGCTAACTAGTCCCAGTGGTCCTTCCTCCTTCCCCCTCACCACCACATCTCTGTGCTGAGGCAGGGAGACCGAGGGCCTGGAAATATCTCTGTCCAGATGAGTTTCCAGGAAGGTCCTCTTCCATTCCCCTTGGGACTGACTGCTGGGAGCAGAGCCTCAGGAGCCTCTCCTCCCATCAGGCCCTACTACGACTTTCATCTTTGCTCCTCGGGTTACTCACTAAATCTGAAATAAAAAAGGAGACTGAAGGTAAAATTGGGTTTACTGTTAAATCCAACTCTGTTTCTTTAACACTTGAAAAGGAGTCACATGAATTGAGGGCACATTGTTGGGACTGGGAGAAGACTGGTGTGGAATGGCAGCAAAACAGGAAGATGGTGGCTAGTGGTGGACCAAACAAATACTAAACAAGTAACTCTGAGCCCCATGGGCCTGTAATCCCAACACTCTGGGAGGCTAAGGCAGGAAAGGGGATTGCAAGTTTCAGCCAAGCCTGGGAAAATTACTGACTGACTGAGACCCCTTCTCAAAGACAAAAATAAAAAGAAGAGGCTGAGCATGTAGCTCAGTGCAAAGCCCAATTCTCAGTACACTCCCACAGGTGCACGTGTGTGCACACGCGTGTGCATTCACCCATGCGTGCACACACACACATAAAGACTGGTTTCAAGCTCCTTTTATCCTTAGGTAAGGAAGAGGGACTAAGATTAGAAAAGGGTTGACAATGGGACCTCAAGGTGCCTCTTCTCTGGCTTAGAACAGGACATTGGGAAGCCTGGTATGTGCACACTCCCAAGGTCACAACGTTCCCATAAACCCTGACAATGTCTTAGTTATTCTTATTGCAGTCTTCTCAGCCTTGAAGCGGGAGGAGAGAGACTCAGTAAACGTAGACTGATCAATCTCGCTCTAAATCAGTCTTACAAATCAAGCTTGCACTGCCAGTCTGGAACAAATATACCTGAAGTGACTAACACATTATGTGCAGAGTTGAGCCGACATCTGACCCAAAGGTTAAGGCAGCAAAGGAGACAGACACAACCTGAAGGTGGCCACGTCAAACTTTCTTCCCTATTTTCCTCACCTGTGGATACTTTTGCAGGCCCATATACAGCCAATGCTTTCAGCAAAAGCAGCTTTCAAGACCTTGAAATGTAAACTAGGCAACTGCTGGCATCACAACCCTCCTGTCAGAGGCCTCGTAGACAGCTAAGCTAGTGGGGCAGTACTGATTAGCTATGCAACCTCCAACGTCACTGATTTTTAAAGTGAATTGAAAGCCCACGGAGCTAGAAGGGTAGTTGGGCTTTCCCTTGACATGAGAGAGTGTTTAAACTAGGTCCTCATGGTGCTCCCTTCTGCGGGTCTTGAGATCTGTCCATTGACTCATTGCTCTCATCTGTGCAGTCGATGCAATTAGCTGTTGACATGACAGTCAAAAACAAAACAAAATAAAAAAAAAAACAAACAAAGAACAAGCGACAGGCATAATCTCCACATTCTTAATTTCATTTAAATTGACACTCTCGTCTTCCCAGCCCCAATTCTGCGGCAAAGCGTCTCAGGCTCCAGTCCTAGCCTTAGTAACCCAATGTCTCTTTCCTCAATTTCCCCATGCCTGGCTCAGAAGATGAGAAAGGAAGTCAACCATTGTGGTCAGGTTTCTTGGCCCCGTGGTGCTACGGGATTGGGGTGGATCACCCTGTACCTGGGGCCAGGCCCTTTTGGTACAAATGCTTAGAATGTCCTGGTGCTTAGGACTCCTCTTGCTTTCCTTAGGGGAGAAGTGCAGATTCCAGGGAACTTGATAAGGCGATGGAGATGATATGGGAGACAGATGGGGAGGAAGTGGGAGAGGGCGAAGGGCGGTGTTGTAGGAAGTCCCACCGGATGGTGTAGCATGTGCTTTCACCCTTCAGGGAGAGAGCGCCTTGCCTCCAGATACAGCACCTTTCTCAAGGTCAGCTCCACGTCTGCAGCTCTGCCTCTGGAAGGTGAGAGGCCAAGGGTGCTGGGCTCAGCCCCAGTTTTGGGAGCTGAGTGTGGGACAGTGAAGGTCTGGAAAAGGAGGGAAGGCTCCCGTCCAGGCCTCAGGGAGCAGTCCATGTGGAATGCATTTGGAACCTGTGCAGAAGACAGGATTCAGGATAGATGGTGGAGAATTTTCAGCAGAGCAGGAAGATTCCAGTTACCCTAAGAGGAGTTTGGTGGGAGGCAGGGAGGAGGAGCTACAGCTCTATCCCCCTCTGTGGGAAGGCAGAAGCCTGGGCAAGAAGGCTTGGTAAGAAGAGACTGGTCTCTCTATCCAAGTAACTCAGTGTCGGGAGTTAGATCCAGAGACTTCTGTCTTGGCATTGTCCGCAGTAACAGCTAGTGATACCAAATACTTTCACATTGGGTTTTTGGGGCAGGAATTTTCCTAATCCACTTTGGGAGCAAGGAAATTAATTCATAACAACATAAAAGGCACGGCGTATTAAGATCAGATGAGGAGGGAGGGGTGGAGCTTTGAGTGAAGGTCTGGTTAAGAGTTCTTTCCACAATAGTCTGTCAGCCCCCAAGTGTCTGTACCTCGTCCTCCTGTTTCCCAGCTGACTCTCAGATATGGCCTCCCAGAGTGAGCTTCTACCCTTCTGCAGGCCCAGTCTGGTCTCTCGCAGAGGACAGAGATGCTGCATCCCGGAAGGTGTGGCCACGCTCGGCAACATGGAAGGACAGTGGGTATCAGTGGAGTCATGCCGCTGAGCTCTTCCTGACCACCCATACAAGGCAGCTCCTCACCAGCCTCTCCTCTCTCTCTCTCTCTCTTTCCTTCTTTCTTTCTGTGCTAGAGATTGTACCTAGGTCTTCACAGATGACGGGTAAATGCTCCACCACTGTGCTTCACCCCCAGCCCTGCCAACATTCTTTTCCTCATACTGCTTTATGTCTCCTTGTAGCACTTATAGCACCAGCTTGTTGAACATTCATTTGTCATTGTCTACTTCCCCCATTACCATGTCATCTCCTGGAGAGAGAGTGTATCTGTTTTGTTTACAGGCATCCTGAAAGCTTAGTACAGATACATATAAATATTCACATAAACACTCCATGGCTCCTGAAATACTCTCCCCAGTTAGGTGACTCTGGGCCAGTTAAGACCTCTTGGTTAATGTTTTTCAAGCCCTGACTGTGTGCCAGGCACTGTTATTAATGAGATTTGAATAAGTTAACTCTTGTATGCCCCACAACTCTCCCGCAAGGTGGATACTTGATCACCTCGGTCAGGGACAGATGAGGAAAACAAAGTTCCGAGAGCTGAGGTGGCACAGCGAGAGCTGAGGTGGCACAGCGAGAGTAGCACAGGTGCAGTAGGGATTGACCTAGAACCAGATTAACTGCCAGCCCACCCCAGTCTTGTTTCTGCTTTGTGACTGTCCTCAGTGCTGTGCTTGTCATAACTCCTGACTTACAAAGCAGGCTTAATTCCAGTTCTCCCGTCCCTCTGCCTCCATTACTTGCGCCCCTCAGCACAGGGGTGGGGGCCTCAAGGAGGAGGTGGTCAAGGCCGGACACCAAGTCTAGGGGTGGTCAAGGCTTTGAGACCTTTCTGGCTAACACCGTGAGCATTAGGATTTCTCTACAGCCTGGGATCGTAGCTCCACTTCTGTCTGCTGCACACTCGGGTTTTAGGGATAGGGAGAGGATAGACGATGTGAAAGGATTTCCACTTCCGGTGTGATGGTGTCTATGCTAGCCCAAACCAGGAAATGCTGGGCAGAATTAAAATAATCTTTCTGAAGCATCAAAGATCTGACAAGGCAGGAAGGAATGAGTCAGTCAAAATCTAAGTGGACACAGAATCCACAGGTGGGCAGGGCACCAGGGTCCTTCATGCCCCAAGGACGTTGGCCAAGCAGATGTGGGTTTTTGGCTTTGGTGGTTTGGAGAAGCCGTAGTGCAGGCTCACCGGAGGAGGGGACATGGTGAGAAACGCCTCTGAGAATACTGGTACCTCATCTAAGAGGCCAGGAGGATGCCCCACCCTGGACTGCCAGGGCAGTTGCCTGGGGAAAATGAGTTCCAGCTACAAAGCCAGATCTTACGGGAGTCTGTAGCTCAGATTCATTTGCATCACTTAGAGCAAAGGGCTAAGAAAGTTCAAGGTTGGACAGCTGGCAGCACCCCTAGGAGGAACTCACCTTCCCCTCTGGTCTCAAACACACCCCAGAATAATTTCTTGTATGGGAAGCAAGTGGTTTATAGCCTGAAACAACCAAGCCCCCAAGTGCATAGTGCCTGAGGCTGCTGGCAGAGTTGGGAGAGCCTCAGTTTTTATACCTATAAATAAGGGGACTTAGCCACGTGTTTCCCCATGTGCCCCTGCACGGGAGAGCTGGGGTGCCTACCCCACTTTGTATTCGGCTGCTTCTTGAGAGCTAGGAAGGGTGGCTGTGATGGACTAGATCAGCCATCTCCTCGGCCACACCGGAAGGACGCCGGCAAGCGGCTGCCCGGTTCCCACCTGGGGGCTGGGGGGAGCGGGGAGTCAGGGGCAACGACAGGAGTGGTGTCTGAAGCTCAGCCTGGGTCTTTGATGTGCGCGTGGATAGGTGGGCGGATGGACTAGTAAAAGGGGCTGTGAGGGCAGGCGACAGGGGAGCCCCTGGGGGCAGCCTCCGTGGTGACCTGCTTGGATGCTCATAATTGCCCCTGCCATTCCCTGGGAGGCTACAAATAGCGAGCGACGCGCCGTCCTTAGGCTCTTACAGCTGAGCGGCCAACACCAGGGGTGAGTGCCGGATGCTTGGGCTGGCCCTGGGCTGGATGTCAGGGCGGTCCAGGGATCCAGGGGACCCGCCACCCCCGACAGTGAGCCTACCCGGGACCCAGGGCTCAAGCACGGGGACAGGTGACAGGGTGAGCGGAACCAGATGTGGTGGATTCAGAGGTCCCCATACATCGGGGACTGTTGGAAAGTCTGGGCTGCGGGTGTGAGAGCTGAGGTTTGGCCCTGGGGTGGAGGCGATGGCTGAAAGTTCTGGGGTTGCTCTTGGCTCCCCAGCTCCCCTCCTTGCCTCTTTCCATGGGATGGGGCGGGACAGGACAGGGCTGAAGGAGAAATGAGGATTCTTGCCAGTCTCGAGGCCCTGAGCTTTGAAACAGCAACGGGAGAGGTGCCAGGCAGGGTGGCAGGAGCCCGGCAGGGCTGGCTTCACACCTGTGGGGTTCCTTACTCCTGGGAGATAGGGCCCTTTCCACGCCGAGAACACGCTCCAACCCTGGCTGTCACGAAGAGTTAGACCCCGATGCCGCTTGGAACCCAGCTCCCCTTGTCCTATTCCCTGTCAGCATGGCCTTGCTGATTGTGAGCTCTCAGCAGAGGGAGAACCACTAGGGAGAGAGCTCCGGCCTGGCTGCCCTGGGTGCGTGGCAGGACTCCCGTCCGCTGGGAAAGCCAGGGTGACTCATCAGGCTCCCATGGAAACAGCTCTTGTCTTGGCGGCTGCCTAGGATTTCCCTGGGCTGGATGCAACATCCCAGAAGGGTGGTGGAAGGGTCCAATGGACTTAGGGGAGGGGGCAGTTCCAGGAAAGGCTGTCCCTTGAGCGGAGCTGGTCTTCTTGCACAGAACCCTGTAGCTCAAGACCTCCAGAAGTCAGAAGGATGGCCTCAGCAGGAGGCAGGTCACAGGCTGGTAATTCCCTGAGCTGGCCAACTCTCCAGAGACCTCTGCTTCGTTCTCCTGACTAGGCCTGCGAAGGGCGATTAACTCCACTTGACAGCTAGAGCACTTGAGACTCCGGGAGGAAAGGGCTCACCCAGGGTTGCACAGCTAGCAAGAGGCAGGGGATCCCCGTATTTCCTTGGGCTGCAGCTTCTTTGTGTTCAGAGCAGCGGTGGGGTGGTGAGGGTTCCTCCTTGCACTGACAGCCCTGCTCTTTTGCCCAGCCTCCCCCAGGAAGCTTGGGCAAGGACCTTCTGTGTAAATCCCCCAGGAAGGACCTCTGGGATCCTGAAGGGGAGAAAGGTTCCAGGGTCAGGGGCCACATCTCACGGGGTGAGGCACTGAGCCATTCCTGGGTGTGGTGGGGGTGAGAATGGTGGGAGAGAGTTAAGAAGTCTCAGGGATCCGCACTCTCCAGGGTGAGCAGTTTGCACTGATGTCAGGGGAAGTGAGACCTCTGCCCCAGAGTCACCTGAGGAGGGTAGGAGGCGATTGGGAGGGCTCAGGGGAGGGGAGCCTGTGGAGCTCCAAACGCAGGGCAGCTGCGGCTGGAGATGAAGGCGGGGCCAGGAGTGGCCCCTAGGAAGCAGCCATGGCAGAGGTGAGCAGCGGGATGGCCTGGCCCGTGCTAACTGTCACACCCTTGTTCTGGGACAGGGAGGATGACCCAGACTCTGGAGCAGGCACTAGCCACGGTGGTGTATACCTTCCAGCAATATTCCACTGTCTCTGGGGACAAGTACAAGCTTTGCCAGACGGAGCTCAAGGAGCTGCTGCAGAAAGAGTTGCCCACGTGGACCCCCGTGAGCACCTGGACACCCACCCTTCCCTACCCTCTGGAAGGAAGCAGGGAGGCGCCACTTGACCCGGGGACAGCAGCCGCAGGATCCAGCAAGGGGCCAAGGCTAGACTAGGGCTGGAGATTTTAGGAAGGGAACAGCACGAACCTCAGTTTCTTTCGTTTTGGGTATTGTTTTTGGAGACTTCGTTGTGCTACGGCTGGCCCTGAGCTCAGGCCGCATGCTGGGATTGTAGGCATGTGCCACCATGCCTGGCTTTCGGTTTCCTGTCTGTAAAACAGGGTGCCGATCCCTACTGGTGCCTTGCAGGGTTCTGGGAGGATTAAGGGAGAGCGCGGGGAGCATATGGCGGGCCCCCAGGAGCAAAGAGCAGTGCTCAGGCCGCCACTCGCGAAGGAGGGTCTGGGGGACCGGTGCGATGGGTGCACTGTGAGGACTGGCGGGCTGGGGCGGCCCCAGGAGGCGTGGGCTGGGGTGGGGGGCACCCGCCAAGGGGGAGCGCGGAGTTGGCTGCAGCCTGTCCCCCTCATCCCGTCTCCGCCCCTCCCTGCCCCTCTCTCACACAGACCGAGTTTCGGGAGTGCGACTACAACAAGCTCCTGAGCACGCTGGACGCCAACAAGGATGGCGAGGTGGACTTCGAGGAGTACGTGCGCTCGCTCGCCTGCCTGTGCCTCTACTGTCACGAGTACTTCAAGGACTGCTCCCCAGAGCCCCCGTGCGCCCCGTAGTCCCTGCCCTGGAGGGGGGCATCCGCCGGAAGGCAGGCTCTGCTCTAGGCCGCCCCGCTTGTCCCACGGGGTCCTGAGCTATCTCCCACACCCTGCCTACCTTCCTTCCGGCCTGGAATCGCCAGGCTGGTCCGTGAGGCTCAGAGACCTTCTGGGGTCAGGCAGCGAGTGACAGGTGGAGCAGCTCCCGGCCTGGGCTGCCTCTCTGCTGGTGAGGGGCGGAGGGGCGCTGCGCCCTGCAGGCCCGGAGCCCAGCAGCGCTCAGGGGAGACCCCAGGGAAGGGCCTGTTCAACACCTAATAAAGAGACAGTGTCGCTGTGGCTTCGCTTGGTTCTTCTGAGAGGACGTGCTGGGCCCTGGGATGGAGTTCCGCTGGGGACTTTGCTCCGCTCCGGCCTTTTCCTCTGCAGCGAGGACGCTGAGGGCAGAAGCCGGAGGTCTGATGGGCTCTGAGGGCCGTTTTGACCCTGGAGAAGCGCTGATCTCAACAGCCCAGCAGGAGAGGTGGGGTCAACAGGGGGTCCTGTTAGGGGAGGCTGGAGAGTCCGTCTCTCTCTCCTCCCCTCCTCTTCCCGTCCTCCCTCCCACGCCCCTCTTCTGGGCCTTTGAGGAAGAATCCCTCGCTGAGCTCTCCAGTGCAGCAGGGTGGAGCTGGGGAATGTAGGTTCGCAGCAGAATGCTCGCCTGGCGTGCTGGGGCCCTAGGGTCAGTCTCTAGTACTGCAAGAACATCAAACCCCGAAACAAACCAGAAGGGCGGGAGGATGGGGGGATGGAACTCAGTCGCTAAGACAAGACATTCTGAGAAGGAGGGCGGACCGCAGGGCGGGGTGGGGCTGTGGGAGCCCATAGAACAGCACTAGTAGGATTAGGGCACACGAGGTGTTTGCTCGGCCGAGGGCAGGAGGGGGGCAGGGCGGGGTGCTCCGTGTTGGAGCGGCCCTAGGTCGCTTGAGGCAGATTCCCTTCTCCGAAGTGGCAGTTCCCTGAGGGACTTAAGACACACTTCTGGCCCTTACTCAATCGAGTTCATCATACCTCAACCTGAGAGGTTAACCCTGAGCTTGACCCCCCCCCCCCCCATTCAGGCCATCTCATTTCAAATGTTTGGCCCTAACTTGGGCTCTTCACTCCTGACGCCCATCCAACCCTGAGCACCCGTCCTGACACCTCACATCTCACTCTCAGTGGGTCACTGCCACCCCCAGGACCTTCCTCATTGACTCTGAGTGACTCCAGAGCCCCTCCCGGTCCCCCCAGGTCCCTGCCCAGGCCTTGCAGAGCATGTCAGAGAGCCTTCTGGGGGAGGGGAGAATTGCTGACTGAGCTGTCCCACAGCACAGCCTGCGGTCCTCTCCCTGGCTCCTGCTTGTTGCCCGCCACCCTGCGCCTCCTCTGCTAAATGCCTCCGGGGCTACTTCCGCTCTGAGCCTCACACTCTAACCACAGGCTCCTTTCCCCCCAGTGCCCTAACATTAGGGCTAAGCTGTGGACCCTAGACGATGCCTGCCCCATCCAAGTCCCTGCAGTGCCCGCGGAGGGCCCACCTACTGCTCATCTGTATCAACCGGGGACAGAAAGCTTGGTTCCTAGGCTAAGGGCTGTGAGGGTGGTGGGGGTTGTGGCACCACAGCAGGCCACAGCAGGAGGACAGTATCCGCAGTTCCCCAACCCCTCATGGGCAGGGCCTGCCTGGGTATAAATAGGTCAGACAGCCGGGCTCTCCCCCAGTCTCTGCTCAGCACTTCCTCTCTTGGTCTGGTGAGTTGCGCTGGCCTGATTGATTGACATTCCAGGGGTGTCAGAGGCTGAGGGTGGTGCGGGAGGAGGGGACGCTACAGGTCTAGATGTGCTAAATAGATCCAGATGTGCAACTGCTGTGTGTGGCGTGTGGTGTGTGCATATAACAGAAAGTAAAAAACCAGAGAAGTGTGCAGGTGGCTGGACTGGAGGTCTCTGGGAGCTCTTGAGGTGCTGGCCTTGTGCAAGCTGTTGTTGTCGTGTGCATTCGAGTTTGTGACCACGCTGGCTTGTCTTTGAGGGTTGCACAAGCCTGCGTGTGCTCACTTGGGTGCAGGAAGCAAAGCAAATTCTCCTGTGGGCTTTTGATCGGTAGAGCACTCGGTCCTTCTGCCCTCCACCTGGAAGCCCGGCTACCCAGCCTTCCCCATCACACCCTTCCCTGCTTCCGCCGTCTCGCCTTCCAGATGCTGGGTGCTGGGCACCAGGCTGCTGGTTTTTTCCGCTTCAGGCCCCTGGGCAGGCTTCCAGCAGCCGCACCCTGTGCTGGGAGGGAGAATGGGCTGGGGTGGGGCACTTGTGGCTGAGCTGTGGGAGTGGACGGGCTGAGTGGAGGGTGGAAAAATGCTGTTGTTGAAGCGAGGCCTAAGGGACTCACAGGAGCTGGCTGCTGGGCCCGGCAGGCCTGTGCAGTTGACCTTGCACATGCTCAGTGCCGGGAGCACGGGTTTCCCGCTGATCACCTCCTCTTCCTGGGGTTCACTTCTGTAGGATCCCTGGGGTGGGAGCACGGTGTCATAAAGTTCTCCTCAAATGGGAGTGGAGTGGGGAACTCTGAACTCATGGCTGGCAATGGGGAAGCGGGGAAGAGGGTGACCTCGTGCCTCTTGTCCCCAGGTTCTGATTGCCACCCCCCTATATCGTCATGGCATACCCTCTGGAGAATGCTCTGAATGTGATTGTGTCCACTTTCCATAAATACTCTGGCAAAGAGGGTGACAAGTTCAAGCTTAACAAGTTGGAGCTAAAGGAGTTGCTGACCAGGGAGCTGCCCAGCTTCTTGGGGGTGAGTGCTTGGGAGTGCTTGGGAGTGTTTCCTAAGGAGCCTACCCGGGAGACGCACTGGGTCCTGGGAGGCACCAGCACCCATGCACAACGCAGCTGCAGTGGGATCTGTTGCTAGCCTGGGATATAGAGGCAGAGAGCTTGCTCTGGTTGTTTGGTGTAGAAACACCAGGTACCCACCTCTTGCCTCTCACTGGTCCCCTGAGAGAGGGCTGAGAATGAGCCAGTGGTACTAGGCCAGATGCTCTGCAAGTGCTTTGCACAACCTAAACTAAGGGAAAACTAAAACTCAGAGAGCCTGTAACTTCCTATAGTAGCCAGTGTGTAGCAGCTGGGGGCAGAGCCTGGTGGTACAGCTCTCTGTTGCTGCCCAAGGCCCTGGGTTCAATCCCCAGCACCACAAAAACAAACTATGATCCAGATCAAGACTTTTCCAGTCTTTCCGCCAGTCCTGCAATGGGCTGTGTTTGAAGACACAATTACAGAGATACGCACACCTACAGACTTCCCCCCAAACAACATCTCACGCGTATTAATACATTGCCTTTATTTAATTAGATCATTAGAACAAAACACTGGGGAAAGACGTGGTCCCATTATTTCCCATTGGCACCGGGTCCTCGTAATTTCCTCATCCAAAGAGCACCTCTCCACCCTAGCTGAGCCCTGAGGCTTGGAATTCCAAAGCTGGACCTCAGAGAGCAGCAGTGGGACACCTTCCCGGCTCCAGTCTGCAGGTAGAAACCTGGTCTAGGTTTGGCTCTAGGCTTATGGCTTCTGTGTTCTACCTGTAGCCTCTTCTCCCTTCAGAAAAGGACAGATGAAGCTGCGTTCCAGAAACTAATGAGCAACTTGGACAGCAACCGGGACAACGAGGTGGACTTCCAGGAGTACTGTGTCTTCCTGTCCTGCATCGCCATGATGTGCAACGAGTTCTTCGAAGGTTGCCCAGATAAGCAGCCCCGGACAAAGTGAAGGCTCTGCAGATGCAGGGGGTGGGGTGGGGGCTGCAGTCGGGGTCCTCCCGGCTGGCAAGGAGCATAGTGCCTCATTCAAGCTTTTTCAGAAGTATGCTGAACTGGTTCAATAAAGATTTTTGGACGCTATGAGACTGAGAGTTTGACTCTGGACGTGTGGGTATGAGGATTCAGGGCGGAGGGATACGTCATGAGGTGGTGGTGGGGAGTGCTGTGCAGTGAGTTGCAGTTGTGTGGAGAGTGTCCTAATGAAGACTGTGGAAGGATGTGTGTGTGTGTGTGTGTGTGTGTGAGAGAGAGAGAGAGAGAGAGAGAGAGAGAGAGAGAGAGAGAGAGCGAGCGCCCTGGTAGGGCTAAAGGCAAAGAGACCACCAGCAGCCCGGAAGGCCCTAGCTGTGAGATCTTAGCCAGGCCAGTACCCCTCCCGCTTTCTTTTAACCCTGCCTGTGGCAGGACCTCAAACGGAGGCTGGGATGGGATTGAAGGTCACATCTGCTCCTGATTGGGGTCTGGAGGGAAGACAATAAGGCTGAGTCACTGGGAGGGAGTTGTAGGTCCAGAGTGGGATGGAGAGGAGGGCTGGCACTCTGTTCCCCTCCTGACATTTCTAGTCCAGGCCCTCTTGGCTCCCTTCTACAGGAGTGGATTAACTCTTCCCTTGCCATGTTGGATAGAGGGTGGCAGCATAAGGGAGGGAACCTTTTTGCATCTGCATGAAAATATGTTCACTGGCTTCGCTTCAAAGCTCTCTGGGTTGAGACCTGTTGTGAGGAATCACAAGCACTTTTAGGGGAAGAAAAGGGGCTGCAGAAGAGATGAGTGAGGGATAGTGGCTAGGTGGGAGGGAGATAATGGGGACTGACCTTTAGTTTAGAGAGAGAATTCCAGACATATGATCGTATAAATGATACTGAACTGCCCCCCGCCCCCGAAACTATGAGGCATGATGTTACTTCTACGGTAGGCTCAAGTCCAATGGGTTCAGGGTTCAGTGAACGGGATTGAGGTCTGACTTCAAGGTTATGCCTAGATGATGTGGGAACCTGTAAGGAAGGGGTATATAGAGGAGCAGCCCAGAGGATGGAGGGCCGGGTCCTGGGGACCCCTCACGCTTCTGCTTTTCAGTACAGTGCGCTTTTTTTTTCCAGCCTCAGAGGAGTAGGGTAGGTTGACTCAGAGGTTCCCTTGGAGTTTGCTATAGAGACTTTGGGCCAGGAAACATTTCCCTCCTCCCCTCTTCCTCCCAGCCCCCCGGCTGTCTTCCTTGGGAGCGCCCTCCCCTGGGCCTCTTCCGCATCACTTCTACTTTGGCAACTCCTGTTGCTTAGCAGCCAGTCCCACTGCCTCGCTAACCTGTGGCTAGAGATGGAAGTTGTGTAGAGGGCAGTGAGCAGGACCCAGGCAGGCTAGGGTGTGACTTTGGCAGTGACGGGGACTAAAGCCTCCATGCCAGTTCTGATCTCATACTTGGTCTGCTTCATGGTAGAAAAATATTTGCATGTCCCTGGGATATGGGCAACTCTCTTGGCCTTCACCTCATCTGTGGCTGCATCCTGCACCTGGGATCCCCTACTCTATCCACGTTCTCTACACTGTCACCAGGCCCTAACCCTCCCTCACCCCTGCTTTTCAGTCTTCCTTACCAAGAGTCTCTGACAATCTTTTCCTATTAAAATCAGTGAGGTTTAGAAGAAATCATTCATTCAAAAGTCCTTTAAAAACTTTCGGCTCCATGGTAGCTAATGACCTCGACTATGTTCTTGGCAGAAATATCTTCCCACTGACAGAAGGGGATCTAAAGGTTTTTTTTTTTTTTTTTTTTTTCTGCTCTTGGAGGGAGTGGAGGGTCCTAATTTGGAGAGTGGCTCAGGATAAGGGGGATGCCCCATGTTTGGCCCACAGCACCCAGGTTTTCTCTCCAGGCCAACTTGACCTCCCACTTTATGCCTGTTGCTCCATCGATTGGTGAATTCTGACGTTTGGTTGGAAAAATAAAGTTCCTGTGGCTAAAGATGTGTGTGCCACGGAGAATTTAATGTGTCTCTAACTCTTGTTTGTGCATAAGGACAGACAAATTGGCAGAGGGGGTTTTCTCCTCAGCCTGTCCCAAGAGGCTCTGCAGAGCGACTTCCTGTCCCTGACCCCTTCTCATTGGCCGGCCCTGTCGGCCCTGTCGCTGATCTCCTGGGCCCCAGGAGCAAGGGAATAAAGGCACTAGCAGTGGGTGGGAGGCCACCTCCGCCTGCTGCTGCTTGGGTTCTCTGAGCTTGCTCTCTGCAGGTGAGTTCTTTCTTCTGGTCCCCTTTCTCCTCTGCAGGACTATGGGAGGAGAAACTAGAGAGTGACAAGACCAGGTGACCTCCACCAGGAAGATCTGGACTTGCAAGAGAGCATGTGCTCAGGGAGTAGAGGGCAAGGTTTAGAATTGCAACCCTAAGAATTTCCCCTAAAATGGTTCTAGGTAGAATTGGGAGCCTGGACCAACCTGCCCAGAGGCCCTCGCTTGGGCAGTGGTCCCGGCTGAGCCTCCACGAGGTGGGGAAACCGAGGATTTTGGGTGATGGTAGATGAATGATGGTCCTGTTCAAGAACTACAGGGTGGGCTTCAGGCTGGAGGTGGGAGCCAGCAATTTCTTACTCAGGGCTCAGGACTCTCTCCTGTATCTACCTGCAGCACTTATTCCTGTGTGTGCCGCCTCCTGCCTCCCTCAGGGAAGTGGCATCCAGGTGTTGAGTTGCACTAGCTCCAGCTGCCTGGGTTCTTGGTAAGGTGGCCGTGCTGACAAAATTGAGGCCCACATTCAAATTCACCCTCCTGAACAGTGTCTCAGAAGGATCCTGGACACGTCACAGGTCCCTTCTTTCCCTGCCTCTTGGCCAGTGTGTGTGGGTGCAGGTTTTGGGCTTCACACTGGAGGCCAGCTGGCAAGTCTGAGTTTCTGTCTCCCACTTGCTGTTGAGGTCTGGGCTCCCAGGTCCAGCCCCAAGCCCTGCAACTTCTGGAGTCCCTTGTTCCCCTGTCCTCAACTTTTATAACGAGGCACTCCTTGATATCGGGTGATTGGGCACTGGAATAAGGAGGGAGACTAAGGAAGACCAGTGACCCAGCCGGAGGGGGCAGAGAACATCCTGAGCCTAACCTGCTCCGCTATCTGCCACCAGATCCTCAGGGGAGCTCATGCTGTCTTTCCCCTTCCCCTTAGCTCCACTGTTAACATCTCCCGAGCAGAGGAGCTTTGGGGCAAAGTAGTCTCCTACTGGATTTAGTCTCCATCGGGATCTGCGTGGGTCCTCTTGGTGGATTCCAGCCTCATCATGGATTTTGATCTCTGGTCCTCTGAGGGGGGAGGCGGGGCAGGAGTTGGGATGGGCTAGTGGTGATGGTGGCAGGGAGCAGCAGGTCTAGCTTCCTGAAGACATTGATCTGTCCCTGTTCCCACTCCAGAGCGGCACGCTGGGATGGAGACTCCTCTTGAGAAGGCCCTGACCACAATGGTTACCACTTTCCACAAATATTCAGGGAGAGAAGGTAGCAAACTGACCCTGAGTAGGAAGGAACTGACGGAGCTGATCCAGAAGGGGCTGAGTCTTGCGGAGGTAGGTGACCATTCTCCCACCCCACACCGAAGTCTGGACTCTTCGTGTTGGAGACGTACACCTGTCCTCAGTCTACGCACCGGCAGGATGGCCACAGGGTATAATCAGAGACAGAGGAGAGAGTGGACAACTTGGACCCTGAGGGCTCTAGCCTCGGTGCTGGGGAATGAGCTGAGATTTCACTGGGAAGGGCTTGGGCTGAAACTGGGGGAGACCACAACCTGTGTGACGCTACGGAACCACAGGAAGGAGCCTCTGGTGGTGGGTTCAGCTGTCACAGTGGTGGTAGAGGCCGTGCTAAGGATCCTGGGGAATGCAGGGATCTGCAGTGGCCAGGTCAAGTTGTGTACACTCAGGGTAGGAACCCCAACTGATTCTTCCCTGTGTGCCCTGCGTGTGAACTGAGAGGTAACCTGTGAACACAGGGTGGGAAGAGTACAGAAGAAATTCACCCCAAATGAAGTGGTAGGAAGATGGTGACGGAGCCAAGATCATGATACCATTATATTATTTGTAGTTAAAAAATCAAGGCTGATCTACACTAGAGAGCTTGTCCAGTGAGAGGCTGAGCTGGAATCCAGAGCCAGGCCAATGCACCTCCCTTTTTCTTTATAATTCAGCAGGGTGATTGGGAAGAGGGTCTCTTTTGTCACATACTGAATCCATTTGCTACAGAGAATGTTCTGCGGGCCAGAAGAACAGCACAGAGGTTAAAGCGCTTGCCTAGCAAGAACAAGGGCCAGAGATCGATTCCCCAGCATCACATAAAGTCGGGCGTGGTGGTGTATGTCTGTAATGCCAGCACCAGGCTGAGGCAGGAGGATTGCTGTGAATCTAAGGCTAGCCTGGGCTACATAGTAAGTTCAGAGAGTAGCCTGGCTACAGAATGGGACCCTATTTCAGAAAAATAAAAAAGTGTTCTGAGCATGCTTCCATGGGCAGGAGATGAAATAGTCTTGCTGTCTGGCATCCTGGAGTTAATGAGGGCAGAGGGAAGGGCCACAGGCTCATGGGGCTAATTATTAGGAGAGAGAGGCCCAAGGGAGACACTAGCTTTAACAGGAGTCTAGCTGGGGACTAGGTTCTCAATGCAGGGACAATTTCCGTTTCCATGTCTGGACATCTTGTAGTGTAGAAGGATCTAGAGCTTAGGGCAATGAATTGGGATGGGCAAGATCTGTCTGTCTCCCTCCCTTCCTGGAAAGGCTCTCTTTCTCTCTACCTTCCCAGTAGAGCGAGGGGAACAGGCAGAGCCACTGAGCCCCAGGCTGGGCCTCACCTCTGCTCTCCTTCCTACCTTGGCAGAGGCACGGAGGCTTCGCAGCTCAGATGCACTGTTCTAGTGGAAAGAGGCATTGTCTGGGGCCCTTCTCAACACCCCCCCCCCCCTTTTTTTAGTGATGTTGGGGATTTAACCCAGAACTTTCACACTGAGCTACATCCCCAGTCCATTTTTATTTTTGATTTGAGACAGTATTGTTGGGTGGTTAGGTGACTGGTGCTTAAGTTTGTGATGCCTTAGGCTCCCAGAGTGCTAGGATTATAGGCCTTGCTACCAGGCCTGGCAAAACCAGCCCTTAAAGTGCCGACAGGACTTAAGGCCTGGGTGATAATGGTGACACATTATCCTCCAGCTGTGTTTATTAGGTATTGGAATAAAATCTAGATCTATTTTCCTCCCTCCCTCCCTCCCTCCCTCCCTTCCTTCCTTTTTGTGGAACTGGGGGTTAAACCCAGAGCCTCGCACACAGCAGGTGCAGGGCACTGGGCCGCACCCCCGCAGTATGTTCCCGTGGCTGGGAAGGTGGGGAAACGAAGGCTGGGCTAGCCTGGCCCCTGTAACTCCTTTGGAGTTGGCCAAGTCACGGAGTGTAGGCCGGGCCGACTCTGGGGTGAGCTGCTCACAGGACCCTGCTCAGCTGGGACAGTCCCATGGCAGGGCGCAGGCACCTGGGGCTGCTGAGCTGTCTCCCATCCGGGTCCTCTCAGAAGATGACAGAGAGCAGCATCGAGGATCTGATGAAGAGTCTGGATAGGAACAGCGACCAGGAGATCGACTTCAAGGAGTACTCTGTGTTCCTGACCAGGCTGTGCATGGCCTACAACGACTTCTTCCTGGAGGACCACAGATGACCCGTGCTGCCCCTGCCACCTGGCCAGGGCTTCTCCCACAGACCCTCCGAGGCCCCTCCCCACTGCCTCCCAGGTCGACCTTTGCTACAGAGGAAATAAAGATTTTTCCCTTCCAGGTGCCGGGCTGCTGTGTCTGGTGCGCCTTGGCAGGCATGTAGAGGGCAAGCAGACGTTCCCGAGCGGGCAGAGGCCTCTCCACGTTGGCACCCCGGCTCCCACCCACCGGCTGGCCGAGCCGGTTCTGTTTACTTTTGCTCTGGGGGACTGAAAGGTGCAGCAGGAAAGGCAGCGGGATGGGGAGCCGCTGTGAGAGGGCAGCGGGCGGGCAGTTCGGGACGGAGCCCGGTCCCCTCGCGGGGGCAGCGCCCGATGCCTGGCGCGGTTCGTCTCCGCCGCTGCCCCCAGCAGCGCTCTGCACCCCAAGCCGAGGACCCGGAAGTCAGGCTTTCTTGTCCCCCGCCTCCCCCGCCCAAGCTCTCTCCCTGGGGCTCGTCTGAAAAGTTTCTACTCAAGAAGGAGAAACTGAGACGCGGGCAGGGCTGGGCCGGCGTGCGCGCCCATCAGCGCCCTGCGCCCAGGGTGCAGGGGACCCAGGCAGCGGGGCCGCGCTAGCCGGGTCTGTTATTGGTGGGGCGGTGTCCTCGTTGGCTCGAGTCTACACTGTGGGCTGCTGCCCTCGTCTCGTGGACCCGCTAGGCGTGGTGGGTGGGCACCAGCACCGGCGAGATGCACCCTCCCTCCCCCCGCTGCCGCGCCCTTAGGGACGCATTTCACCCTGGAAGGCCAGCGGTGCGCAAGAGGCAGGTGACTCCCTGCTCCACCACCGCCGGGAAGCGACGGAAAGTAGCCGCCCGGCCGGCAGCGGTCCCCGCCGCTCCGCCGACCCCCCGCCCCGGGCCACCCGCCGATGCCCCGCTTCCCAGCCCGGAAGAGCCCGGGGCAGGAGGCGGGGAAAGTGCGCCGCGGGTGTCGCGCCCGCCGCGCGCGCGCTGGGTGGGGCCGGGCGGCGTGGGCGGCGGGGGACCCTCCCGCGCCGGCCTCCCGGATGCGGACGCCGCTATAAGGCCGGCCGGATCGCGACGCCGCCCAGGCCCTGGACCGCTCCCTTCGCGCCTCGCTGTCCCGCGGTGAGTCCTCGGGGGTCGTCCCGGGCCCGGAGTGCAGACCCCGCCCCGGCCTCTGCGCGCGGCGGCCTGGGCACCTGCACCCGCCCGGGCCTGGAGGGAAGGCAGGGTCAGGAGCGGAGGGCCGAGCCAGGCGCGCCCCGGGCTAAGGCGCTGCGTCGTCGGGCGGCTCCCGGGCTCCCGAGGGAGCTGTTCTGGGGTGCTGGAGGGTGCGTCCGGGCGTGTCACTGCCGCGGTGTGTGGTAGGGGAGGCCTCGTCCTGCCGTGTTCTCAGCCTCCATTCCCGCACAGTCATACTCCCATCTTCGGGAAGCCCCGGGAGAGTGCCTTCGGCGTGCCCAAAGCCGCCGACCCGGCTGGCTGCTTGGGGCCCTTGTGCGCCCTCAGTCCCGGCTCCCTGCTCCTTGTGCAGCCCCTGTCCCCTTTACGCCCCCGTGTGCGGCCTGAGACGCTCAGTGCAGGCCGGTGGTCAAAAGGACCAGGAAGCGGTGGACACAGAGGCCTTGGAGTGTGTGGTGAGGTGAGCCATCATGGCTGACCGGCCCCCGTGTCACTAGCTCCAGCCCTCAGCCATGGCACGACCCCTGGACCAGGCCGTTGGACTGCTGGTGGCCATCTTCCACAAGTACTCTAGCCGGGAGGGCGACAAGAATACCCTGAGCAAGGGGGAGCTGAAGGAGCTGATCCAGCAGGAGCTCAGCGTTGGCCCCGTGAGTCACCTTCTCCCACGCCCGACCGTCCCCACCTCTTGGCCACGTGACCCACTGGCCCCCTTTCCTAGTTCCCTGGTGCGCTTGCCCTACTGAGCCCAGGCCCACCGCTGGGTGGGGGTGAGTTGGGTGAGAGGCAAGGTGAGCCCGAGGCCCACAGCTAGGCTGGGGGACAAAGGGACAGAGCCACCTGTGTGACAGAGGGCTGCCTTGGGAGGAGGAAATGGGGAAATGGAGGCTGCCCATCACCGCTGAGTCTGGACTTCCCTTTCTAATACACCAGAAGCTGCAGGAAGCTGAGATCACAAAGCTGATGAGTGACCTGGACCAGAACAAGGATCAGGAGGTGAACTTCAAGGAGTATGTCACCTTCCTGGGGGCCTTGGCTATGATCTACAATGAAGCTCTTCAAGGACTTTAATTAAATTGGGAAGGCGGAAATGCCCTCTGGAGGGCCCATCCAAGTCAGTGGTGGGTAATTGCGTAATAAATTTTTCTTTGGGATAACTCTACACTTGTGTCCTGGCTTCACAGTGATTTCTGGTTTCTCTTTGATATGGGATTGTACCAGCCATCAGAAAGTCTGCTTCACAGTTGACCTTAGAGTGGCTCATTCGTCCACTCTGACATTGCCAGGTGATAAGGAGCCCTAACCTGCATCAGAAGAGATGCCCCCAACTTGGGAAAGCCACTTTAAAGAACGACTCAGGTGTTCTTGAGTGGAGGTCTGCGCTGAGTTTGCAGAAGGCGTGGTACCTGGGCTGGTTTGTTACTGGGTTTGAGGTCTCTGGAAGTGGGGCAGAGACATTCCTGGCAGGGTCCTGGAAGATATGTCTTGCTGTGGAGGTGATGAGAGGGGAAGTGTTGGATGGGCCCTAGGGTGGGGCCAACCCCTTTCCTGGCAGTGAAGTGGAGCAGAGCGGGCACGTATGAGATGCCCAGGGCCTGGTTCCAGGGTTTTCTCAGATCACTGAGGACCCACTGTGTTAGCTTGCTGCAGTTATCCAAATCCCTGTTAACGGTGGGGCACTAAACCTCAGGGATCGTTCCCGAGTTCTCCGATGGGACCCTTTGTGTTGGCTGGTGGTATGAGAAGCCGGCGTCTATCTCCATGAGCTTGTACATCCTGAGGTGTCCACAGATAGGGCAGAGCAGAGGTCTGGCTCAGGTGCAGCTTCAGGCTTCCCTGTCAGTCTAGCCCTAGCCTATCCCTGCAGTTTCAGCAGAATGAATCACGAGGCTGCTCCACTGAAGCCAGGCCTATCCCTCAGCCCCCATCAGAGAATGTGACTAATTGAATTATTGTCCATTGTCTGCAGCAGTGTTAATGGTCTGGGGGTGGAGGGGAAGCGGGGATGTGTGTGTGTGTGCGTTTCAGGACGATGAAGCGATGAAGCCGCATTCCGCCCTGCTAGGCTTTGTCCAGACTGGCAGGTTCTTCCGTGTGTTCCGGGGGTGGGGGAGATCCCTCTCAGGTAAAGACCACGTTCTGTTTCCCTTCTTACTCAGCACTCCACTTTCCTGGGGTCCAACTTGTGGAGTTAAATGGACTTCTCTCTCTATTGGGCAAGGGGAGTGGTAAAGAGCTGTGAGGCAGGCTGAGGGCATAGCTTCGCCACTAAAGCAACTTGTCTAGCAGGTGCAAAGGCCTGGGTTTGATTCCCCAGCACCACATAAACTGGGCATGGTGGTGCACGCCTGTAGTCCCAGCGCTCCTGAGGCTGAGGCGAGAAGATTGCCCTGTGTTCAAAGTCAGCCTGAACTTAAAAAAAAAGAGTTGAGAGGCACACCTTCTGGGAGCTCTTCCCCGAGTATGTGTGTCTCCTTCCCCACTGAGCTGGTTAACAAGCAGATCCCAGGCCAGGGCCCGTGATTCACAGCCTTGGCTCTACTCAGCTCCCTGGAGAAAGGCCAGCAGCCTTCCCAGGGGTCTTTTTGGGGTATAGAGCGAGCGCCCTCTTGTGGGTAGCTGGACGTAGGCTGAGGGGTGGACGGGAGATGGTTTTCTTAAGTCCCTGGGAAGGCCCACGGTGATGGGCGTGGAGTGGGGCCTACCTCCCAGCCAGTCAGGAAGCCCTTCCCCTGAAGAGCACGAGGGGACTTGGGAGCTCGGGAATGTCAGGGTAGGGTAGCTTTTGACGCCGGCAATCGACTCCGAAGCACAGCAACTCAACTACTCTGAGACACGCCCCCTATAAGCAAGTGAGGAAAGGGGAGGTGGTTTGCAAAAACAAAGAGAATCTGAATCCTGTCCCTTCTCTCCCCACTGCAGGGCCAAGAAAACTTGCCACAAGTCAGCGCTGCCCAGAGAAAGGAAGAGTCGCTTTCATGGGCACAGGCAGAGCTGCGTGGGGGGAGCCGGGAAGGGACTCAGCCTCTCCTTTCTAGGCTGAGGTGGGCAGGCCGGAGGGTTGGCGAGAAGTCGGAGTGCACGGGACACCTGCTAAACAAATAGGCGTGTCTTTTAGTTTCTGTTTCGTGGGAACAAGGACTGGGGACAATAAGACAGATTTGAGGGCTAGAACACAGCCCGAACAAGTCGCTCGCTGGTGTGCATTGGGATCTACTCTTTTATTTTGCAGGGTAGGAGGGAAACCCCTTACCTACCATGAATGCATGGGTAGAGGCCCCTGCCCCTCCTCCCTGGCGGAACTGACAGTAATCCTATCATCCCACCCGGTTCCCTCCACATGAGTGAAGCTGAAACTGCAGCGCCGCAGTGCTCCTTAAGCTGGCTGGGCTCCAGGTAAAGGGGTCAGGACTGAGTCACACCACATGTGGCTGCATGCTCTCCTTTTCTCCTCCAGTTTGTACTGGAAATTGTCACCGCATTACACTGTCCAGTACGGATTTTGTGTTTGCACAAGGTGCTGTCACACCCAGTGTCTCCTCATTTCTCAGGGTAGAAGACTTACGTGTAGTGAAACATCTGAGCGTCTCACCAGCACACAAGGGTGTTGTTATCACCCTGGGGATCTCAAGGATGTCAGAGGCCATAGATCAGGAAATGGAGGGGAAGGAAGCATCACAGTGGGACTTTTCTGGATTCTCTTTTCTGTTCCACCAGTTGATCTATTTTCATGCCAATAAATGCTATGTTGCTTATGATATTTTTATGATAGTCTTTGATATCTTGTAAGGCAAAATCTTCCACTTGTTCTTCTTGTTTAGGGAGATCTTGGCTATATTACTGGGTCTTCTACTCTAAAAAAAATGTACTTTAGAGTTAGCTTCTCCAGTTCCACAACATTTGTTTTTTGGAATTTTGGTGGCATTAACTTTGGATTAACGTGTAGAACATAGTCTTCCCATCTATGAACATGGTTTATCTTCTTCCTCTTTTTCAGTGGTTTTGGGTAAGTCACAATTTTCATTGCATCAGTTAGTTTTCTGTTACTTAAAAAGTGTGACTAGATCAGGGCTGGTACATGCCCGTAATCTCAGCACTCTGGGAGTCTGAAGTAGGAGGGTCGTAAGTTTGAGGTCAGTCTAGACAACTAAGTAACTTAGTGAGAGCCTGTTTCAAAATAATAAATAAAAAAGGGGTTTGGTATGTAGCTCAGCACAAAGGCTCTGGGTTCAATTCTCAGTACTGAAAATAGCAAACAAACAAAAACTGGAGAGTGAACATAAAAAAGGAAAAGAATTTACTGCTGCTCATTAGCCTAGGAGGTTTCAGTCCATGGTTGGTTGCCCTGTGGTAAAAGAGTACCCTGTGACTTGAGTGTGAGATAAAACTATTCACTTTATACCTGGGAGTCATAGACAGGGGTAGAAGAGGAAGGGGCTGGGGTCCTAATATCTTTTTTTTTTTTTTAGATGATTACCCCAGTTGTCAGAGAACCTCCTTCTAGGCTCTACTTCTGAAAGGTTCTATCACCTCCCAATAGTGCCACCAGCCAGGGACCAAGCCTTCAGCACAAGGGCCTTTGAGGGACATTTATCCAAACCACAGCAGTATTTACTTGTACATTGCTGCAAATGACGTGCTTAAAAAATTGTATCTTCTGTTTGTTTTTGGCACGGAAATGTAAATGAGGTTTTTCTACTTAAATTTAAATTTTTGTGTTAAAAACAAAACATTTACCACCTTAACCATGTTTAAGTGCCTAGGTCAGTAGAGTTAAGTGTGTTCACATGGTTATGAATAGATTTCCAAAACTTTCTGCCTTGTGATACTGAAACTCTTTACTCATTAAGTGACAACTCCCCTTTACTCCCTCTCCACAGCCTCTGGAAACCATTTTCTACCTTCTTGTTATTTTATTTTAGATATATATTTTTCCAATACTGGGGATTCAAACTGAGCTGTATCCCCATTCTTTTTTTGTGGGGTGGTGGGGTGAGGGTCTTGCTAAGTTGTTACGTTGCCTCGTTTGGGCTTGAACTTTCAATTCTCCTACTTCACAGACATTCACCATCACACTTGGATCCTAGATAGTGTCAGTGTTTCATCATTAAGGTATGATATTTGCTGTAGTTTTTTCAGGGCCAAATGTTTTATCAGAAATAATGTTACAGTTATTTCAATATTCAAAGTTTTATTTGAAAATTTATTTTAAAAATATTGATTTTTCAAATGCTTCTCTGTATTTGTTAAGGTGAGTTTTCATTTATTCACTTCTAATTTCTTAAATCATCAATTATGTAACTTTAGTTTTTCATATGAAATCAGCTTTTTATTCCCGGGATCAACCAAATTCAGCCATGGTGTCTGTATTTTATACCCTGCTGTATTTGGCTTACCTTGCTCTTCATATCAGGTGTTTCCATCTATGTTGTTAACTATGACTGTTTTTGCTTTTCCTGTCTGGAACTGCTGCTGTCAGGATGATGTGAATGTTTTGTTGTCTTTGTAAATTGAGTTGGGAAGTGTTTTTCTTCCATTTCTAAGCTCTGGCATATTTTGTGAAAAACAAAAGCAGAAATTTTTCTTGAATGTTCCTCAAATTTTATTGGTAAAATTTGGCAGGAAACATTTTGGTTGTTGTCAGTGTGTAAATTACTGGTTCAGTTTTTTACATGGTTATTGTGTTATCCACCCTAGTTCTTCTTCTCTCAGTTTTATTTTTTCCTAGAAATTTAATCTTTTCTCTATGTTTTAAACGTTACTGATGTAAATTTATTCATCACATACCGTACTGTCTCTATGTTGGAAACACTTATAGTTATGCCCCCTCTTTGTTTTTTATTATTTATTTGTGCCTTTCCTTTCTATTCCTTGAATAACATGCTGGTTTTGTTTTATTTTTATCTTTTCATTTTTAACTTTAGACTTACTTGTTAATTCTATTAGGTGTTTTCTATTTCATTAAATTTTCTTTTTTGTTTTTATTTTATTCCTTCGACTTTAGGTTTGTTTTGAGGTGACTCATTTATTTATTTGAGAGAGGGTCTCTCCCTGTAGTCCATGGCCTTGAACTCGAATCCTCCTGCCCCAGCCTGCCATGTACTGGAATTATAAGTGAGTGCTACTATACTCGGCTGAGCAGACTCATTTATTTTCAGATTTTTGTCCTTTTAAATATGCGGCTTTAAGACTGTACATATCCCTGTACATACACTTTTAGCTGTACATAATGCATATTTATTTTGATATATGTGTACATAAACATATTGTATTTCATTCAGAGAACTTTTCAATTTCCATTATGATTTTCCATCTTTCCATAAGTCTTTTTAGGAATCCACATTTTAGTTTTTAAAATATGCTCCTTTTTGTTACTTCCTTTTACCTTGGTTGCATTGTGTTCATACAGCAGAAGATTCATAATATTAATCTTAAACTATATGGAGACTTCTCTGGTTTGCTGTAGTGTGGAGCCAGTTTCCAGAGTATCTGTGTGTATTCTGTGGAGCGTGCACTGCACAAGTTCAAACTGTTGCGCCACACATGTGGTTATGCATATGCAGAACCGAAGCTATTTTGTCTGCTTGTTTCTCAATTCCGAAAAGAAGCATGTTGAAATACCCCACGGAGACTGTGAATTTAGTAATTTTACAAAAAATTGCTGTATGTATTTGAGACTGTCTTAAGTACAAATCTATTCCAAATGATTGTGTCTTCTGACAAGCTTGTGTGAATTTGTAGTGACTATTTTTCCCCTGATATTACTCTTTGCATCTTCTAATTTTTGTAATTATATGTATTTTGATAATATTTAAATCCTCTATATACTTTATTCTCCTTCTCCTTTCAATTGTTTTGGGGGGTTCTTTAGCTTTAGACTTGCCATTTGGAGACGGAACATGTAGATTGCGTTTGTTTGTTTTCTACTCAGTACTAGGGATTGCATTCAGCGTGCCCTAGAGATGACTGAGTGGCTTCGTTACTGGAGACTGTCCCCCCCCGCCCCCCCCATTATCTCAGTACCCAGATTCAAAAAGACGAATGTTTTACTTTTTTGGAGACAGGGTCTTGTTCTATAGCCCAGGCTGAACTCACTATGTAGCCACGCTGGCCTTGGAATCACGGCAGTCTTCCTGCCTCAGTACCTCGAGTGCTGGGATTACAGGCGTGTGCCACCACGCCTGGTTTATGTGGTGCTGGGGAATCGAATTCAAGGCCTTACTCTTGCAAGGCAAGCACTTTAATGACTGTGCTGTTCCTCTAGCCCCAAAGAAGGGACATTTTCTGAGTCTCTGTAGATTTATCCCTACCTTACCCTAACTCTACAGGTGAGGTTTCTAAAATCTCGGCTGTATGCAGGAGTGGGGTGGGGGCAGGGTTCTCCCACCAGCTTCCTACCTAGAGAAGATCTTGGGCAATGCCTTCTGTTTAATCACTCTGGGAGGCTATGATAGTAGCAGCTCAATTTTGCCAAGTTTGGCAAGTGCTTCAAGATAGAACCTGGATTTAAAGGTCTTATTTTTCTGGATTTCCATTTTTATTTAGATTCTGCTACATTATTTTACCAGTTGCTATGGTTTGGATCTGGAGTGTCCCTGCAAAAGCCTCATGTATTTTGTTGTAGTGGGATAATGGAAACCAGATGTTATTGGGAGGGAGGGCCTGGCTGGAAAGGTAGGTGCTTGGACCTTGACCTGGAAGAATTGTGTCAACTTGTTGAGATTGGGGGGGTGCCCCGGGCAGAGCTTTTAGGTGTGTGTTGATGATGTGTGGGCCAAAAAGTGAGGGAGGAGCGCTCACCTGGGTGTGGGAAGTTCAACTGCCACCTTGAATCCAGTAAAGGAAGGAAGAAAGAAAAAACATTGCTATAGATTCTTCCTGGAAAGGCTCTGTCCTTGCCTGGATATATAGACATTGGCTTGCTCCTACTTCCCTTGGTTTCTGTTTGTAACACCGTAAGCAGTTCTCCAGCCTTCCCCGTTGTGGCCTGCCCTGTGGATGGACTCTGAGAGACCTTCTGAAACTGTAATCTGAAATGAATCTTTCCTCCCTTAACCTTGTGCTGTTGGGTATTCTGTCGCAACAACGAGAAGTAAGACACTAATGTACTTTAAAAAGGATTTTCATATTTTATGCAACAGTTTGAGATGTTTCTGGCTGGCCAAGGTGCTTATTCTGCCATCATTTATTGCTTTATTCAACACATAATACTTAGGGAGTGTCTTCTGTGTGCCAAGAACTATCTTCATGGCTTGGGGTGCTAGATGCGCTTGAGAGACCCAGGCCTGGGCTACAGGCCAGAGTTACACAGACCCCATGACAGGCCTCAGACTTTCCCTGGGATGTTAGCTGACAGGCCTGAGTTTTGGTTCGCTCAGGGCAACAGGCGAAATGAAGGGACTGCTTTTTCAACATCTGTAACATTCCTGAGGTTGGGGCCCAGGCAGGGCCTGGGGACTGTAGATAGTCTTACTCAATGTTAGCTAACCTATCATTTTGTAGCCACCTGTTCTTAAAAAAAAACCATGGGGAGGAACAGGAGATAGGGTCTGAGGGCCAGCATCAGTTGCTTAATGGTAGTTAGCCAATCACCATGTAACAAGTGTGTTCCCCTGCTGTATGCTCACCAATGTAACCACCAAGCTGAAAGGCCCCCCCCCCCACCCCTTGTTTGTAACTAATAAAAGTCTGCTACACAGAGACTCGAGGCTTTCGGATTGGATCACTATGTTCGTGAGAACTGAGAGCCCGAGCTTAAGTCCGAATAAAGACTCCTTGCCTTTGTGTGCATGATCGGTCTCCCAGCATCTTTGGGACGTTTGCGATCTGGGCATAACACGCTCACGCCCCATGGGAATTCTCTGCCCACAGCCCAGGAAGTCATTTCAGTTTACTTAGAAAATTGGTTAAGATGCCTTTTGCAGGTATAGACATCAGCAAGTGGGCAGCCCAATGGGACTACTAAGGGGTGTTACATCAGAGCTGGGCGGGGTGTCCGATGGGCCAGCCCAGGTGTCTTTGGAGTCCCTCCAGGAAAGGCTGCTGTCACCACTCATGCATCCAAGCGTGCTTTGCCCACGCCAGGCTGCACTGCACTTTCTAAACCAATGCCTTGGGCCTTGGCCGCTTGTGTTTGGAGGGTGAGACTCCTTTTCGTTTGCAGGGTGAAAGCATGTGGATTAGCAGGCCTGGGAAGGGAAAGGGGAACGCCAGCTGCCAGGGCTCTGGAACTTGGCTCACTTTTACTAACCCTTACTCACTTTTGTGTCTGGTTTCTTCCTAAAATTTAATTTAAAAAACACAATGTTTTCGACGCCTTTAAAAATAACCGATAATACGGCCCTCCCTCCCCACATTCTGTAGCAAGCCCGTTAGAATCCCAAAGGGGGAATGTAATTGGGTGACTTGATTTGGTCAGGATCCCACAGACAGAGGCTGATTGGAACCTGGTCTGCTCCCACTCTGTAGGGAGCAGCTGGTGTCCAGCTGTGGTGGAGAGAGGGGAATAGAGCAGTCCAACTCAGCAGAAAAAAGGGTCCTGGGTATTTTGGCTGGAGGTGTAGCTTGCTGAGTGGGCAGGGGGAGGCAAAAGCTGACTCTGGGTAGCATCCTGTAGGTCAGCAACTTCCTGACTTGCTGACTGATTCCCACCTTGCCCCTCCAAGTGCTATGACTGAGGTGCATCCCTAGTCCTTCAGCCCTTAGGGTCATGTTTCATGTTCTGGGACAAAAGAGGAAGACACGAGATTAAGTCTGAAGGACTAAGGAACCTGCAGGTGGCTACACGGATTCGCCCTTGAAGAAGGGGGTGAGTTGGCCATGTAGCGCTCAGCAGAGGTCTCTTCCTATATTTATTAGGAGGAAAGAAAAGGCACAAGGAGGGGAAAAATGCTTTAGGGCAGTGAATCATTTAAAAAGAATTACCAAAAGCAGGCTGAAACTTACACAATGGCTAATTAAAGTTGCAGAGCAGACAGATTGGGGTTGCAATTAAAATTACAAGGTGGGATGTAATCTTATCAATCTCTGGGACTGTAGGCAGGAAGACCTTGAGCAAAGGCCACAATGAGAAGGGAGACTTTACAGCTGTCTTGGAAGTAAGCAACTCCAGGATAGTTCAGTTTACAGGTGCACATTACCCAGCTTTGGTAGAGGTAAACAGAATAGGTGGTTACCCAACCTCACAGTAAGCACTTTTTCTATCTGTGAGGCAGAAAGCCTAAGCAAGTTTCAATTTACGAATTATTGAGAGTGTTTCCACATTTATGGATTATTAAGGAAGTCTTCATATCTTTGTACTATTTTATTCTAAATTTCATTCGTGTTTTTTTTTTTTTTTTGATACTATGGATTTAACCCTGGCCCACTACACTGAGCTATATCCACCATTTTTTTTCTCCACATGGGGTCTCAATAAGTTCCTAAATTGCCCAGGAAGGGCTCAAACCTGGATCCCCTCTTTTCTTAGCCCTCTCAGAGTGTTAGAATTACAGGTGTTTGCCGTCAGGCCTGACTTGAATGCTTATTTTATATGTTTATTTCTCACAATAAAAATGTTTATTTTTGCTTGTGATTGTTTCAATAAACATGGTTCTTGTAAAAAAAATCTGAAAAATATTTTGGATTGTAAAGAAAAACTCACTCATGTGCTATGTTCATATATGGAATCATATAACAGGTGGTGATTTATTGGTGACACTTTAAAAATTTTTGTTGTGTTAAAAATGTTCATCACAAAACTTACTATGCTAATTTTTTTTTTTTTTTGTGGTACTGGGATTGAACTCAGGGCCTCCACACTGAGTTATTTCCCCAATATTTCCTCACATTTTTTATTTTGAAACTATTTTCTCAGGTTGCTAAATTGTTCAGGCTGGGCTTGAACTCACAAAGTCCTGCCACAGCCTCCTGGAAGAGCTAGTATTAAGGGCACTCATCCCATGCCTAGCTCATTATTATTATTATTATTATTATTATTATTATTAATTAGTGGTAGTGGGGTTGAGCCAAGAACCCTCAGATTGAGCTACATCCATCCCACTCTTTTATTTTTGATTTCAGACCGAGTTTTTCATATTGCTATATTGCCTTGGCTGGATTTATACTTCTGATCCTCCTGCCTCAGCTTCTCATGGACTAGGTTATAGGCCTGCATCGTCACTGGCTAATCTTGACAGTTCGTAACTGCACAGTGGAATCATATTAAACATACTCTTGTTGTTGTGCAGTGCCATCTTCAGAACTCTTTATCTCACAAAACTTCAACTCTACGCATTACCAGCTCCTTTCCCAGCCCCAGGCGACCGCCATTGCGCTTTTTGTGTCTGTGAGTTTGACTACCCTAAGTGGAATAATACGAATTTTATTCAAGTGACTTATTCTACTGAGCGCAGTGCTTTTAACCCTCACCCACACTGTACAACGTATCAGAATACTCTTTCTTTTCAAAGCTGGTGCTTCCTTCCTTTTCTTCCTCTTTTCTGTCTCTTCCCACTCCTTTCCATTTACCTACTCCTCCATCACTTCTGTGTTGTTTTTAAAGCTCATCTTATTAATTTTATCCTGCACGTGCACCTGAGGTGTTCCAGACAGATAGCGTTGTCATTAAGTACCCTGCAGCAAATAACTTACTTGTGTGTCAGGGCTCACTTAGGTCTCTTACCTTGGGGCACCACAATACAAGCTAGACCCTGTGGAAGGGCCAGAATCCAAAGGCAAGGACAAGGAAAAAAAAAAAAAGATTTTTCAGAAGTTGTAAAGGGGAAGAAACTGGTTGTCTTTCTTTCCTTCTAAGATGGCTTCCTTGGAAATGTCAGGTCCTGAATCCCCAGCACTAGGTCTTTGGAAGCTATCAAAATCTATTCAGGAACCAAGTAGTTCTGGTACTTTCTGCTTTTAAGCCTAGAGTTTTTCTAAGCCCTTGCTGTTCACCTCTTTTGAGATGGGATCACCTGTGGTGACGGCACTCCCACCTTCGGCCCCCGTGGTTTACCCTGAAACCCATGCCAGGCGGTGAGCATTTGACCTTCTCTTCTGGAGATAGAGGAGCTCTATTCTCCCTTTGGGTTACAGTAATAGCTAGTACCTGGGACTACCAATCTGCTTTACCGGATGTGTGCCAACCTCAGCACACTGGGACTTTTATCCAGCAATTCACTGATTTTAACTTGTTTTTTCCTATGCTAAAAAACCAGTGTCAATAAAGTAGCCTGCATTATTCCATAGTAGAATGATAATGTCACTATATATGAATATACTTAGCCCCACACCTAAGGAACCTAATTTTATATAAGGTAATTATACTATAAAAGCAAGGTCACGTGAATATTCCCTGTAATTTATTTTTGGTTTAACAACAAATCATGAAATCAGTTTAAGTCATTGGTAAAGATACCTAAATGATTCTTTTTAATGACAGTACGCTATTTCGAGTTATGGAAACACCCCGATCCATCGGATCGCATTCTGGTTTCCTAGGGTTTGGGCCTCTCTTACTGCATTTTTTCACCACCAGCAATAATAATTTTGCTAAATAAACATCTTTGGACACACATCCTGAAGAACGGATGCTTTTACTTATGTGGTACAGGTTCCCAAGAATGAATCTACTGAGTTCTGGGTGTATATGTATTTAACGCAGAGAGCTATTTTTACATCACTTTCTAGAAACAGCAGTGACAATTCGCACCCTCCCTTGGAGTGATGGAAAGCAGCTTAGAACTAGCGTTTGAAAAAATTTGCAGCCACTGGACTCAGTGGCTGTCGATCTACAAGATTACCGGGCAGGTTGGTGGAGGCGGCTCAGCAGCATCTCCATCTCGGTGACGGCTAAGGGTCGTGTTTCTTTGTCCCTCCTTAGTTTCACGTGCAGCCAGCCTGAGGTTTTCATACATGAGGCTTCCTCCCAAGGTCCCCTCTCCCCGCTTCTTCCCACAACCTCCACAAGATTTCATTTTAGGGAAGGGCCTGGAGACAAAGTGCATCCAGAAGGCCCATTCTAAGCCACGCAGGGTGGGGGGCATACAGAGCACCCTGAGCAGGATGTTCCTTGATGATGTCAGGACTCCAGTGACATGTGGCACGTGAGGACAGCTGGAATGGAGCAGAGCACCCACCAGGAAGCTGCTGGCGACATACTTGAGGTCAGTCCAGGGTGGCTTGTGGTGGCAGGAGAAGGGCACACATGTGCCCAAAGGGGCACACGAGGCTCAGAAGTAGGGGTGCAGTAAAATGTGGTGGCCGGAGCCCAAACTTCGGAGCAGCAGCGTCCAGCTCTGGTCCTCACTGCGCTGTTGCCGGAAGCCCAGCTGTGGGCCGGCTGTGCAAGCCTCTCCTTGCCTCATCTCACAGTCTTTAACTGGAGATACAAATACCTTCCTGCTGAGATAATGAAAGGAAATGACACATTTATTGTCCTTAGCACAGTATTATAGTAAGTGATAAGAACAATGATTGCTAACATAGTAAAAAAAACAAATAATAATTAGCATCATAAATACTTATTAGTTAGAATTAAGTTTGTTGAAGGAGATTCCATTCCATTAATTTATCCTTTAGAGTTTAGGGGTGTGGAAGCTGGGAACAAAGCACCCATTACCTTTCTGTGTGGAGAAAGCCCCACTGGTGGCCCAGGCGAGCCACGGGCTCTGCTGAGCACCAGGCTGCAGTGATGAAGGTCACGCCGGGCCGGAAATAGAAGCTGTGAGCGGTAGAAGTGGTCGACTCTGGGCAGTGGGACCAGATGGTGGGCCAGGGAAAGTTGCTTTTATTATAAGACACTACTTATATTCTTGGTTTTTAAACCTCATATTCTTTTGTCAACACGAGCACAGCAACAGCACAAAGCTAATGGATGGAAATAAACAGATTACAGGCGGCTGCGGAAGTAATCATGAGAAGTCAGACAGAAATGGTTATAATTTTTCTCTGGAGACTAAAGTTGGAGAGATTATAGAATTTGGTTTTCATCACCTGTGGTTATTCTTTTGATACAAACAGTAACAAAAACAGCAATAAATGTCAAGCTGACTCAGGCAGAGCATGGTGACTGGTAGTATTGAGAGCCTAGGGATGCAGGTGGCTGTTGGGAAAACCACTAGGAAGAGATCTTACGCATCTGAGAAGCTGGAAAGAAGTGACGGGCCTGTCAGAGGAGGAGGGCGGTGTGGGTGACACTGCAGTGAAGGCTGGGGGTCTGCAGGGGGCGGGGGTGCCCAGGGCCAGGGGCTGGGGCTGCGGGAACAGACTTGACACTAGTGGTGGATGGTCAGCCTGGTTTCTGTAGCCATGAGCAGAGTGAGGGACAATAACTAAAAAGACACCGTTACAGGTTGTAAAAGTGACACTAAAAAGTTTGAGGTTTCCCTGTCTCATAGGTGTCCACATTAGCTTCCTTCACCCTGGCATTTACGTTGTTATTTTTACGGTGTCTCTGCATTTTTGACTTGATCTAATGGCACAGACCTGCCTCTTGTGCCACATGCCTGTTGTGTTCTTCTAGGTATCGAGGAAAATCTCCTCTCTTCATGGGAATTGTGAGGGTTCCCAGGTCTAAGGATTCTCACGCAGTTAGGAGTAAAACAGAATTAAAAAATAATGCAAGCAACAGTTGATTGAACCACACAAAAAAGAAAAGAAGGAAGAGCTCCTGGTGGAGAAGCCAGGAGCAAACCCAGGCAGGTCTCCATTAGAGAAATGGAAGAAAAAGAAACAGAAAAGCCTCTAATGTATCAACCTTGTTTTCAGGGTCTGAAATTCTGTCCTCACAATGTTTGAGCCAACTTCCCCTGCTTTCAAGTGAATTTTTCATTTTCTGAAATTCAGCTAGATTTCTTTTCAGATTCTCCACTTCTCTACCAAAATCTTCCTTCATGGGTGGCATTGCCTTATGTATCTCAGCCAGCTTTTTGTTTGTGTTTTTCATAAACTCGGCCTACTTTGTAATCCTTGGATCGTTATTTGTTTAGTGAATTCTCCTTTAAGCTGGCTAATTATTTCTTTCATTTGTTCATGTCTTGTTTGAACTGATCGCCTCTTTGCACCACTTGGCTGTTAACTTCCTTTCCAATAAATTTTACTATTTCAGGGCCCATGACATTAGTCTCTAGGGAGTCAGTGTTTCTGCAAGGGTCCTATTGCTTTGTCTTCCCGTGATTCCTCTGCTGAGGGGCTAGCTGAGACATTTGTCTGTACGTGTAGGAGGGTGTCCGGGGGAGGGCTGAAAGCCCACTGAGCTCTGTGCTGGCAGTAGGCAGCAATGGGGAACTGACAGTCCAGGAGCCTCCCAAGTGTCCTGTCCATTCCCGCCCCCTCAGCAAGTACACCTGCCAGGACAGGAAGACTGACCTGAGAGGTGAGGGGTCGCACTGCCCATGCTGGGACATGAGGGTGGCTGGCAGAAGGTCTACTACTATTCAAAATCAGCTTCAACAACAAAAGTATACTTGCACTTGCTACACAGGTAATCCTGTTCAAACTCCAGGACCTTTGCCAGGCTGGTTCAAATCGCTGTCTCGGTGACAGGTAAAAAGTGTCCTGCATCCTTGGCTTTAGGGATGTGTTCCCTCACCAGCTCAGGACAGACAGGCAAACCCACTGTCCTGGCGTGAAGATCCTGCGTCATGGAAACACCTTCAGGCTGAGAAAGGGGCTGGAAAACTGCCAAGGCTGACCTACCTCTGGAGTGCACTGTGAAGCACAGTTAGTTCTTTATTGGGGGGAACACTATGAAATATTCTCCAGTTTCCATGTTAGTCTCATAAAGGGTAGTGGTATTAGCCACAGTGGGGTAATGAACATCTTCAAGATCAGAACAATAGTCTTAGGGAATTCTGAAACATCCAACTTGAACACTTTGGCCCACCAGTGCACTTGGTCACCGCTCATCTTTATTTTTCCCACTATTTTTATTAATATACAAATGTAATACATAGTATTTACAATGAATTTGGGTGTTTTGTACATTTGTGTATCACATCGACTTCACAATCCCTTCCCATCTTCTACCCTCCCACCCCCTCCCTGTCCCTTCCCTCGGCTCTGGCTATCACTTCTTATGGTTCCAAAGAATGTCTGTGTTCTGGGTTTTCCAAGTCAGAGAAACCACACGGTGTTTAACATATTAATCTTCCGTGCCTAAGTCATTTCACTGAAGTCACCACTCTATCCCAGCTTCCTATTCCTCTAATGGGTTCGCAGTGGTCAAGTCTTGATATCTCCTCTCTGAATCCAACCAATCCCTTCATTGGGATATTTACTGAAAGTTATTTTTCCATATTTTCCTACATCTTTGTTGTTATTGTTAAACCTGGCCTTACCCACCAGTTCACACTAGAAAATAATTATAAGCATGTAGTTCAAAAGGATAGTTAATTTGGGAAAGAAAAAAAAGTAATAAATAAGTAAAATTCAATTACCTTAGCTGAATACTGGAAGGTGCATATTTGTACATTCACAAGGTTATGTTTACATCAATCAGTTTCCTTAGGATAAACTTTCATTAGTGACCTAATAAGTGAATTGCTAGAACAAAACAAAGTTGAAACTATATCACATTGCTACATTAAATGAACTTAAATCTATACCACATAAATACACTTAAAGCGACAGACATGTAGGCAAATCTGGTTATTTCTTAATTTCCTAACTTTCATATCTTATTTACTCATATTTCACTGATTACTAACCTACTTTTTTCTCAGCTCCTTCTCCTCTAGCTGTTGTCACTTTTTCTCTGGGGTCATTGGTGTCGCTGGTCTCCCTTTCACTGTCCAAGTTTCCTTTAAGTACTTTCTGCAATACTGGCTCAGTGGCTGCAAATTCCTTTAAGCTGTCTCTGTCATGGAAAGTTTTAAGTTCTCCCTTTAAGTTAAAAGATAATTTTGCTGGATATAGCAATCTTGGTTGGCATCTATGTTTTTTTAATGCTTGGATGATATTGCTCCACGATCTCCTAGCTTTTAGAGTTTGGATTGAAAAATCTGCCATTATCCTGATGGGTTTATCTTTGTAGGTCACCTTCTGTTTTTCTCTTACCGCTTTTAGTATTTTCTCTTTGCGTTGGGTTTCTAGAATTTTAATTATGATGTGTCGTGATCAGGATCTCTTCTGATCAGAGTTGTTTGGTGTTCTATATGCCTGCAAAAGTTCCATGTTCATTTCTCTTCTTAGATTTGGGAAATTTTCTTCCATTATTTCATTAAATATGTCCTTTAAGCCTTTTGTTTTGTCCTGAGTCGTCTCCTAGATTCCCATAATTCTGAGGTTATTTCTCCTTGAATCATCTATCAGTCCTTGTGATGACTCGCTTTCTTTCTTTACTTTGTGTTCTTCATGGCCTGTATGTTGCAGCTTAGTCACTTTATTTTCTAGGTCTGACATTCTAGTCTGAAGTTGTTTAAAGTGGTTGCTTATTATTACCTGTGTGTTTTTCATTTCCTGAATATCTGCATTCAATTTTTCTATATCTCTGTTGTGTTCGTCTCTAATTTCTTCTTTTGTCTTCATTATCTTCTGGTATATTTCTTCTCTGGTCTCCTCTAGTTGCTTTTCAAGGCTTGCTTTTTGCTTATCTATGTACTGGTGTAGCTCTTCTGCTGTCTGTTTAATTTCCTGCTTTAATTCCCACTTTAATTCACTGAATTTCTGGGCCCAGAAGTTGCCATCATTTTTGCCATATTCATCTTTATTTACCCTGACTTCATCTCCTGGGGTTTCAGGTCTTTTTGTAGGAGATGTGTGCCTGTGCTTCCCCAATTCTTCTTTGGTCTCCTCTAATTCCTTTTCAAGGCTTGCTTTGTGCTTAGCTAAGTGTTCTTGTAATTCTCACGCTGTCTGATTTATTTCTTTCTTTGCTTCCCGGTTTAACTCCTCCTTTAATTCCTGTTTTAATTCACTGACTATCTGGGCCCAGAAGTTGCCATGATTTTTGTCCTTTTCTTTGGGTCCTGCAATTTCAGCACCCCTTGCACCCTCCCCTGAGGAATCAGATCTTTTTGTATGAGATTTGCTACCACGTTTCCCCATGGTACTGCCACCTCTGACTGTCTCTGGTGTGCAGGAAAAGAGAATGGCTCCTGCTGACGTCACTGCCTGCCACGGCTGTTAGTCCCGTTTCTGATCTGGGATTCTGGGATCTTTTCTAGGGGAGGGGCGCACACTGCATTTATAGTACAAACCCCCGCGGGTTGGTGCTTCTGAGGCCTCCCGCAGTCAAGGATTCCGATTAGTCCGGGTCCGCGCTTACCTCGGGCTGAGGTCTGGCCTCCGGACCTTGTTTGTGATCTGTGGGTGCTGGCAGCGCGGGGCCGCACTGAGTAGGCTGCTTCTGATCTGTCCACAGCCTCTTCTCCCGTTGTTGTGTGCTCCGTCCTCTCCAGCTCCGTTCAGTCAGATGTTCAGGTCCCCGCAAGCGTTCCTCCGTCCGCCGCTGCCTGCTGTTTGCCACCACCCACGGCGGCTTACTGGGCTGCGGGGATTTATTTTTTTTTCCCCTCCAGTTTTGATGATCCTTTGGAGTTTCTGGCCGCTGGTCGCCTTTCAGTTTCTGGGGGTGCGCCTCTCTTTCCTAGCTACACCAAACACACTTTTTCCATCTTCTTGACTTTTTAAGTGAGTTGATGAGGAGACTTTGTGCAGTGCTGTTATTCTGCCGCCATTTTGACCGGAAGCCCTCACTGCTCATCTTGAATCTATGTTGTGGGCAACATGTGGCATCAGAAGGGGCCCACAACGTGCTGCTGCTGGGGGGGTGGGAGCTCTGACCAGGAGGCCAGGTCACTGCCAAGGCCCTTGGGATGCGAGGAGGCTGGGGCCCAGCAAGTGGTTGTTTTTTTTTTTTTTTAAATCACACCTCAAGTTTGTGGATGAGCCTGTGAGGAGCCATTGGGCAAGACTCCTGCTAGGCCAACATCTTGTCTGGAAATTGAGATAGGGTCTTTCTAATTTGTGCAGGCTGGGCTTGAATTTGGAATCCTCCTGCCTCAGCCTCCCAGCGTGCTGAGATTATAGGCCTGTACCTCTAAGCTCAGCAGTGCTTAGTGTATTTTGAAAAAAAAAAAAATTAGAAACAACAAGCTATCAAATAAAAGACAAGAATTTCAAATCTCCAGCCAAACATGAAATCTTTTGTACCTATTACTATCTGAGCTGAGTGAGAGGTTAATGGCCTTCTTTGAGCAAACTTTCCCAGGAATGAGCTGGAAATGCCTTGATAACCCCTCTTCCCACCAAAGCAAGCATTCATCTTTCTTACCAAGTCTTCCTACAAAGTTCAGTTAGCATTTTAATGAGAATTCTCAGGTCCTAAACACTGATATATAGTGTTGGCTAATGGCCCTTATCCCTGGACACTTAGTTTGAGTGTCCTTTCCTGGATCTCAGATTGCTTGAGGCAAATGTGTTAATAAATACAGCTGTTAGCTTAGTTCCCTGTTTAAGGGCATGAATGCTCACCTGCCCGTTCTGTGGCTTGGGCTGAGCACTGGCCTAGTCCACTTTTTGACAATATTGTCTGCAGCTCAGAGCCTCAGGTTGAGCTTAGGAACATATGTGTGTACTGTTCAAATCTTGATTGGGAAATTAGCAAGTTTGGTCAATTTTAATAAAAATTTGTCTGGGAAATGAGGAAAGAACCTCAAAATTACAGAAAAGGAAGAGAGTTGGACGAAGAGAAGATAGAGAGAGATGGAGAGAGAGACAGAGAGAACATCCCTGGCCTCCTGCCCCTAACGTAGGATGAAATGGTTCCTGTCCTCTCTCACATGAAGTCATTTGTGGATCTGGGAATGATGAAGCCCAGAGGGTTTATGCCAAGGCCTAAACCCTGAGCACCTCCCTCCGCTTGGGGGACAAGATCTGAGCGGCCGGGAGCCCTTCATGCCTTGTTCTTTGGCTCCCCCTGCTGACCATCCTGCTCCCGCTCGGCATGGTCCTACTCTGGAGACAGGGCCGGTCATCTGGGTAACAGCTGGCTGCAGTGGAAGCCAGACCTCTCCGCTCCTCTTCAGGATCAAGTCATCAGTCCTCGGAATAGAGTGCGAGGAAAGAGCTGAGTCAGACTGCTGTCATGGTTTGGATCTGGAATTCCTCCAAACCCCCCTGTATGTGGATGTCGTGGAACAGCTGTGGAAGGAACCCTGCACTGTTGGGAGGCCGGCCTGGTCAGAGGGGAGGATCACTGGGACGGCACGTGGAGGGGATACAGGCTAGCTCTGTCCTTCCTTCCCTCTTCACTTTCTGTCTGTTATGCTGTGAAGAGCTTTGCTCTGACTAGACCTCTGTCATGGGCTTCTACCATTTCTGGCTGCCCATGGACTGTGTGAGACTTTTTGAAACTGTGAACTAAACTTAATACCTTTAAGTATGGGTGTTGGGGATTTTGTCCCAGCAATGAGAAAGCCGCTAAGACAGAAATTAGTACCAGAGAAGTGAGGTCATTGCTGTGACTTTATCCAATAATATGCTTTAGAGAGCCTTTGGAACTGGTTTGCTGCAGTTTGGAAAGAGTTGAAGGTGTGGCTAGAGAAAGCTTAGAACGCTGTGAACCAAGCTTGATGGAAGATTCTGGTTAGAGCTCAACAGATTAGAATGCTGAAAGAAGTGTGGATTAGAAAGGTTGGGCTCAGGGAGTTTCAGATAGGATGAAGGCCTTTGTTACTAATTGCTCTAGGAACCACGCATGCTACTCTCTGGCAAAAAGTGTGTTGACATTTTGCCCTTGTCTGGAGACTTTGACTGAAACTGAGATTAAGGGTGGTGGATTACTTAATCTGGTAGAGAAAATGTCAGAGCAGCCCAATGTTAAGGTTGTTACGAGGGTACTGCTTGTGGCTTTTAGCCAGCTCTACACTGAGAACCAGGAAAAATTCCAGAAGAGCATGTGATTGTCAAAGATATTAGCATTAAAAAGAAACCAAGGGGGCTGGGAACATAGCTCAGCAATCAAAGCATTTGCCTACCAGGCACAAGGCCCTGGATTCCATTTCTCAGCCCCGTATAAACCAGGCCTGTGATCTGTGCACTTTGGCGGTTGAGGCATTTGAGGCCAGCCTAAACTACACGGTGAATTCAGGATTCTGCTTTTTTAAGGGGACACAATCTTTGTCTTCAGGATATTTAGGTGTGAATCAGCAACCATTTCCCGCATCTTTCCATCCCAAGACACAAAGCCCAAGTCCTCTGAGAGGTTCTCTTAGAGCTCTTCTCATTTGGTTAGAGGGAAGGGGAAATTCTTCGCTCTCATTGTTCTTAGAAAGAGTGAAATTAGTTCATCTCTAAAGCAGGGAAGATTCTAGAACCTGCCCTGTCAGGTTGGGGTGAATGAGGTAATGTAGAAGTGTTTGGCCTTCCGGAGACATTTTACTCTGGCGTGCCATCATGACTGGTGTATTTGGATAGCTGCTCCTGGGGCGGAGGGCTGCTGTGCAGCAGGGTGGGCTGGTCCACTCAGGTGCTTTGATTGGCCGGAAGCACTGAGCGGAGGTGGGAGCCATGGAATGAGGAATTCCGTGTTGAGAGGGAGCTGGTTTCTGTTCTCTGGCTGTTGGAGGAGAAAGCCAGAGAGGAACAGTAGCCTGTCTTTGAGGAGGACCCAGCTCAGTCTCTCACGAGTCCACCAGGGAGGGACAGCTCAGCACCGGGCCTGGCTTCACGAGAGTGGCCCTGGTGGGCAGGGTCCTTGGGCTCTGAGCGTCAGCCTGGTTTCTTCCCTCTCCTGCTCTCTCTTCATGGCTGTCCCCTCGTGTCAGCTGAGCTGCCACAGAGGCCTGGGTCTCGGCCTTGGCAACTGACTTGTGCTGTTTGGATTTTCTAGCCAAAGATTCTACAACCTTCCCCATCCTGGCTATGGCAATGGAGGCACTTGCTTATGGCGCCGGTGAAGGAGGCCATCTACAAGAAGCCAGGGAGTCTAACAGGACCAGATGACAGGAACAAAAGCACTCAGTAGGTTCTGAGAGCACCGAGGAGGGTCATGCGGGCTAGTGAGTGCTTGGTGTCATTTCAGCTTTCATTCTTATCTGCACAGGTGTGTTACCACGTGCTTCCACATCTAGTACCGCATCCCTCACTCCTAGGCCTCTCCCCATTCCACCTCCCCGTGGGCTTCCTCTGTTGTTGCCTGCCGGTGAATTGACTGTGACCTTCTGAAACTGTGAGCTAAAAGAAATCTTTCCTCCCTTAATTTGTGTATGTAGGTGTCATGCTTTGGATCTTGAGTGTCCCTCAAAAGCCTCATGTACTTGGAACTGTGTGTTCCTGGGAGGTAGGGCCTGGCTGGAAAGGGCAGGTGCCTGGGGTTTGACCTGGAAAGATTGCATCAACTTGTTGAGATTGGGGGTTGCCCAGAGTGGAGATTTTGGTGTATGTTATTGACTTGAGGGCCAGGAAGTAAGAGAGGGGCACCCACCACCCAGGGGCACCCACCTTGCGGAGGGGGACCAACTAGCAACTTGAACTAATTGAAGGAAGGAAGGAAGGAAGGAAGGAAGGAAGGAAGGAAGGAAGAAGAAACCTTGTTACAGTTCTCCAGGGAAAGCTTTGGCCTTATCCTAGTCTCTGGATGTCATCTGGTTCAGCTTCCCTTGGCTTCTGTTCACAGTGGGGTGAGCAGCTCTCCAGCCTCTGTCTCTGCCCTGAGCCTTCACCCTCGCCGGCTGCCCCATGAAAGGACTGTGTGAGACCGAAACTCTGACCTGAATAAATCTTTACTCTCTTAAATTGTGGATGTGAGTATTGTGTCACAGCAACGAGTAAGTGACTAAGACACATGTATAAGCTCTCTTTTTCTAGGGATGAAGGATTCCCCGACCGATGAAAGAAAAAACAAAGCTGCAGAGGTTTTCAGGTAACTTCACATGCTAATGCTGAAGTTTTCCTTTTTTTAATTGATAAAAATTTGGGACACATAGTAATTTCATGTAGTTTTTTTTTTTTTACCAGTACAAGTATAAAATTACAAGTTTCCTTGATTCTTTTTCACCTACCTTCATATCTTCAGTCTTGTTTTTCTCCCCTGAGGTTTTGCTTCTTTATAGGTGAAGGACCATGGAGCCAAGGCTCCATTGTCTTGTGTCTGTTTTAGGTAGAGGGAGAGAGAGAGAGGAGAGAGAGAGAGAGAGAAAAGAAAGAGGGTATTGGCCCAGCCTGACCTAAAGGAGAAATAGGACGACAGGTTTTGTTATCTGAGGCACCATCATCCTTCGATGGCTAGGCTGTTGTGGAAGCCACAGCATTGGCCAGACATTGAAGCGTCAGGCAGAGTCTGATAGCATCGCCTTGATAGCAGAGGTCTTGTTGCAGAAGACGTCATCTGCAGACTTGGCCAGGAATATATATACAATGTATTTAAAAAAATATTTATTTATTTATCAGCTACTTTATTTTATTTACACATCACATCTCTTTCCTCTTCCTGTACTGCCCGTGTCCTCTTTCCCTTTCCACAAAGTCTATCTTTTTATTTTCTTTTGTCTCTCTTTTACTGTTTTACAGTTTGGTTTTCTCATATTAGAGGAGCTATATGATATTTAGCCTCCTGGATCCACAATGTTTTGCCTTAGTAGTATAATAACTCATGCTGACTCTGGACTGCAGAAGTCTGGGAGACTTCCATTGTGCAGGTGCATAAAGTAAGTAGATTTCTAAAACAAAGAGCAGAAGGATGTTAAATAGTGGCTGCCAGATGGTAGAAGTCGGCAAAATTAGGAAGTATTTGGCAAAAGCTTTTCATCTGTGGTGCAAAACATTATTTGTCTTGAGGTGTTTATCTAATTACAGCGGGTGGAGTTGGAGAGCATGAAGTTCTTCCCATGTTTGTAAGTAGAAAATCTAATCTTTAAAGAAATAAATTGTAACAATGGCCAAAGAGTGAGCTAAATACAGATGTCTATGTTTTTGTGTGAATGTTGGGCTCTTATTACAGGCCTCAGAATGTGGCATCTCCAGATGACACAGACACCCAGAGCCTAAGCCGGGCCTGGAAGTGCAGCCTGTGATCTTGACATTGTTGGTAGGCTGAGGCAGGAGGATGAAAGTTTGAGCCCAACCTGGGTGACTTGGCAGGATCCTACCTGAAAATCAAAAATGGGCTGGGGCTATAGCTCAGTGAAGACCCTGGGCTCATTCTCCAGTAACCCCATAAACAAGCAAGTAAACAAACAAAAAACCATGTAAAGCCTGAAGTACACAAGACACGTTTATACCACAAAACCAACAATCTTCACTAGCTGGAATGCTTGTTAGCATTTTAAATTTTTGTTGTTGTTGTTGTTTTGTTGAGACGGGGTCTCACTTGGTAGTCCAGGCTGGTCCTGAACTCACTATAGACCTGAGGCTGGGCTTGAACTCCCAGCAATCCTCCTGTCTCAGCCTCCTGAGTGCTGAGATTACAGGCGTGTGCCACCATACCTGGCTTATGTGGTGCTGGGGAATTGAACTCAGGTACTTAACACTTGACTTAGCGCTTGCTAGGCAAGCATTTTAACCACCGAGCCACTCCTCCAGTCCTCTATGTTAGCATTTAATGTTCTAGGCAGACCTATACAAGAAGCCAGCACTGTCTCCAAGGGATACTAGAATGCAACTTAAAATAAGAAATGAAAATGTACTCAGCTAGGCTACTGGTACTGGGACTTAGGATTTCTCTTCATTGCCATAGGTGATGATTTACTTTTTGGTTACGCTTTTCGGCCGGTGCTTATGACTATGTCAAAATAAGATCTGTGTTAATCAAAGTCAATATATTAAAAACTTGAGGCCAGCTAAGGCTGCTCTGGGTGGACTTTTGGGACCCGGTGCGGAGCCCGATGGTGGCTCCACTTCTCCTGACCAGCCGTGGCACGGGCTGGGTGCGGCTCTCCCGGCTATTCCTTCCCGTAAGCACGTGAGGCTTTCTTCCCGTAGGTGACCCCCCATTTCTCACACTGTGCCCACGTCAGCCACTGCCCTCTAAGGCTGAGCAAGCCTTGTGTTTGGAGAGCGGGTGACTCTCGGGAAGTGTGGGGCCTTTTAGAGGGAGCGTGTCATTGTCCGCACTCGCTCTTAGCCAGAAGGCTGAGAAGCGATCTGTCGTTCTCTAGGCCCTGCCTCAGCTCAGTGGACAAAGGCCAAAATACTGGCTGTCCTTGTAGCCTCTTCGGTTTCCGTCGGCTTTGGTGTTTCGCCCCCTGCAGGTCAGTTACATCAGTCCTGACAGTGCAGCAGTGTTTTTTTGCTAGTATGTGTTTTTGACGCATAGTAATTATTATGATCAAGGTGGAAAATTGACGTGTACGCATGTCACACCTAGACCTTCCTCCTCCTCTCCCAACCCTCCCCCTTCACATACTCAGCCTCCCCATTTCCTGTCATCTCTCTTTTACTTTGATCTTTCAGTTATTTATACTTTGAGATATTTTCGCATATAATCCATGTGATATTTACCTTTTGTACTTGATTTATTTTGCTTAGCATAACAGCCTCCTTCTCCTACAGATGACTCAAGTTTATCTTCCTTTATGACAGAGTGATACTCCATTGTGTGTATATATTGCATTTTACTTATCCACTCATCTGTTGATGGACATACAGGCTACTTCAGGGATTTAGCTATTATGATGAATTATGCTGGTATAACTAACCATAGTATGCATAGTATAATATTTTATTTATTTTTTTATTTTTTCCCTATTTTATTGATATGTATAATTGCAAAATTTAAGGTTTACATTGGTTTCGGGCATTTTGTGCACATACACACCTAGTCAAGGTAACAAGCATACTATAGTATTTTAAATTCTTTTGTGGAGATAGCCAAAATATGTATAGCTGGGTGAAATAAAATTTTAGTTTTTAGTTTCTTTGAGAAAACTTCGTACTAATTTCCCTAATGGTTGTTCTCATTTACATTTCCACCTACAATGTGGAAGGATTTCTTTGTGAGTTTTTTTGTGAGTAGAAAATATAACTTTTTCGGGGGAGCATCACTAGCGTCACCAGCACTTGTTGCTTCTTGAGTTCTTGATGACAGCTATAAATTTCCCTCTTAGTACTGCTCTCATTGTGCCCTATAGATTCTGGTGTGATGTGCTTCCATTGTTTGACCGGAAAGTCTCTGACTTTTTTCCTGGTTTATTTTCCTGCTTATTCAATAATGCGTTATTTAATCTTTATGGGTTTGTGTAGTTTTTGTAGTTTCATTTGCTTCTGGTTTCTAGCTTCATTTCTCTGAAAACTGGCAGGGAATTATTTCACTTTTTTGTGTTTATCTAGGCATGTCTGACGGCCCAGGAGACGGCCTATTTTGGAAGAAATTCCACGTGCTGCTGAAATCAGGTGTATTCTGCTGATGTTAAATGAAACATCCCGTCGATATCAGTTACGCATATCTGTTCCATGGTGTGATTTGGTTGTAACATTTCTTTGTTAAAATTTGGTGTACCATGATAGGGTGAACATAATCGTTACTCTTCCTGTGGGAATGCTCCCTTATGTCTGTGAAGAATATAGCTACCTCTGCTTTTTTGGACTCCAGTTGCACTGACTGTTAATTTCCTTTCTTTTGTGTATTTCTTAGTGGGTGAATTGTCTCTCTTGCAGGTAAGCAATCGTTGGGTTTTGTCTTTTGATCCTATCTGAGAGTAGTGAAGACCATTCACACTGGCAGTTGTTATTGCAAGTTATTTGCTGACTCCTGTTCTTGTCTTGTTATTTCAGTGTTGGTTCTTGGATTTTTGTTTTTGTTAAACTTCTCTTGAGGTTTCCTTTCCTCTGAGTTTTTCTTGCTGCTGCTTTTTCCCGTCTCTGTCTAAGAGACTCTTAAGTACTTTCCGCAGTGCTGGTCCAGGGCTCTTGTTGGCTGTCACTTGGGTTATGTCTGGTTTCTGGTGCTCCACCCCATTTCAAGCAGAGCTGCTAGAAACCTTCTTGTGTGGGTCTACCAGGCATCTGTGCCAGAATTGCTAGAGTTTATACCTGTAAGTGAATTTTTGATTTGTCTGATTCTGTACCTTTAATTTTAGTGAACAATGCCAACTTATTTTCAATGATATTGCACTAGTTTATACTCTTACGAGCATTGCATTAATGTCCCAGCTACCCTGCAACTTAATTTTATTGAGCTAAAATTTTTGGCCAGTTGTGGCTTAAATCTGAAATGTTCTCCAAAACACTCATGCCTTTGAAATGAAATTAGCTCATGGGGGTGCTATACTCATTGGTGGATTTGTTAATGGTGATTTGATGCGCTGTTAGGAGGTGGGGTCTGGCTGGGGGAGGACTCGCTGTAGGTGTGGTCTGGAAAGATATGTTCTTTATTTTTAACAATACTTTCATCATGGTAAAAAATTCACATAACATAAAATTTAACATTTTTTTTGGGTAAATACATGAATTCCAAATTCTGTAACACATTAGAACCAGGGGGTTTGGGGAATCAGTGAGCAGTTGTGTCCACCCCTTTTTCAGAGGCTCACTTCTTTCCTATCTGACCATTGCCTCTCTTTCTACCCTGTCATTCATGTTGGAGTCTTTTTATGTCATTATTTTTGTGCATTTCATAAGGGAAACACCCATCTGCAGTCAGTCTTTTGTGCTTGGTCAATTTCACTAATCATTATTGACTCAAGGTGACCTTATTTTCATTCAAAGGCTTCATATCTGTTTTTATGGCTGTATAGTATTCCATTGTGTATAGGTACCATATCTTCTTCAACCATTCCTCTATGGATGGGCAGGTAAGTTGTTTCTAGGACTTGGCTATTCTGAACCAGCAGCACTTCAGACAAATGATTAATACCTATAATATACAAAGAATTGAAAAATATAAAATCCCCTAAAATAAATGATCCCATCAAGAAATGAAAAGAAACTTCACAGAATAACAAGAACAAATGATCAACAAGCACATGTATAAGTGTTCTTCATTACTGGCCATCAGAGAAATGCGATAAAAACAACGTTGAGGTTTCACCGCACTCCAGTGAGAACGGCTGACATCAGGAGCTGAAAAAACGACTGTTGGCGAGGGTGAGGAACAAAAGGAACTCTTCTCCACTGCTGGCGGGAATGCAGCACGGTCCAGCCATTATGGAAAGCAGATTCCTTAGGCTCCTCTAAACGTTCCCTTGGAAGTTCCTCAGAAAGCTGAGAATAGAAATTCCATTTCACCCAGCTACTGCTCTACTGGGTGTGTTCCCCAAAGAAATAAAGTCAACATACCACAAAGACACATGCAGATCTGTGTTTATGGAAAGATGCATTCTTGTCACCCCTGCCACGTAGCAAACTGCTTTCCCCCACGCCAGGCCTTTCTACCATACCTGGATTGGGAGCTCTAAGAACTGTGAGCTAAAATAAACCTCTCCTCATTTAAGTCGTGGGTGTCAAGTGTTATGTCCCAGGGACAGGAAGGTGACGCAATTTATTGGTATGAAATGTTAACTAATCTTTAAGAATTTGTATTTCCCAGATAAAGTGAGACATCTTTTTGTATCTTCTGGATACAAGTTTCCTTTCCTGTGAACTTTATGTTCAAAGTCGTGCTCCTGTTCTTGTATGTGTTAGAAATGTCTTTTTCCTAGTTTGTGGATGATTTTACCACTTACTTTAAGAATTAAAAATTAAAGCTTGTGGTGGCGGTACTTGTTTGTAATCCCAGCAGCCTGGAGACCTAACAGGAAGATGTTGAGTTTGAATCTGCCTGGGCTATGCAGTAATTTTGAAGTTAGTCTAGACTACAGGGTGAGACCCTGTCTCAAAAAGATCAAGAAGTTCTTAAGTGTAATTAAAATTAGCATTCTCCTTTTGGGTTATGCTATGTTTGTATATTTAGAAAACATTTTGCTATCCCAAGACATTAGAGATTTTTTAGTTTTTCCATTTTTATTAATCTCTATGTGATACATAATGGTTGCGTTGAGCTTGAGTGTTTTGTGCACATATACGCCATGCCAACATTACAATCCTTCTCCTCCCCATTTGTGGCCCCCCTGTACTCTCCTCCCCCTGACACCCACTATCACACTCATTTGGTTCTACAAAATGCCTGTATTCTGGGTTTCTCCTATTAGAGAAACATGCAATATTTAAACTTCTGTGTTTGACTCACTTCACTAAGCACAATGGCCTCAAGTGGCATCCATTTACCTACACAATCTTCAAATACATTAGTCTATGTGGAAGAGTAGTATTCCACTGTGTACATGTACCACACTTTTCATATCCATGGGTCTGGGCTTAAACAATCGTTCTGGGAAAATGCGTTGCGAAGTCCCTCTTTCTTCATCGCCACGCAATGCTCTCGACAGTTATGTAATAAATGTGTACATGAGTGTTAAGAGAAAAAAATTTTCCTTCTCTCACAGAGCAATCAATACAGAATAGGCCTGTGACCTTAGATATGTGTGAGTCTCCCCCGTTTGCTAGTGAAACAGCTGTGCAGCTGGCACCAGTTGGATGTCCTCTAGTTCACTTCACCTCTGACACACGTACCTGGAGGATCAAGGCTCAGGCCCACGAGACGGCCCCTGACTTTGGATGCCAGTCACTGGTACAAGTTGTGATTTACGCTCTTGACCAATGACGTATAAATGGGTGTTCCCAAGACCCATTATTTGAGCTTGAGGATTGTGACAGGATTCTCAGGAAAACACTTGAACTTGCGTTTACTGGTTTATTATAGAAGATACTAGAAAGGATGCGAAATAACAGATGGTGAGAAAGACGCACTGGCCGAGGCACGTGGGAAGAAGTGCAAAGCTCTCGTGCCCTCTTTGGTCATCCTACCTCTGGGAACCTCTATGCACTCAGTGGTCAGGAAGTTTTCCAAATCCAGTAATTTTAGAAGTGTAAGCTGTATTATGGCAGTACACAGGGTAAGGGAGCGAGAAGAATTAGCAGATTGCACAGAGCAGAGGTACGGAGGAATTGTTCTTTGTTGTAAACTTTTTTGAACTATTTAAAAATATCTATGTGCATGAAATGGTTTGATGAAAATATAAAAAATGAACAAGTACAAAAGAAGAAAAATAACTTGTGACGCAATGAATTCTCCCTATTTTTCTAATTTACGTGCTTTTGTGGAGTCTAATTTTTCTGTGAGAAGTCTAGATTAATTTCTAGGCTGTAAGCTTCGAGGGGACAAGAACCTCTGTCTCTTACCATTGTCTCCGGCACTCAGGGGCACCTGGGCCCCAGCAGGTGCAGTGTGAACTAAATGCAGGAGGACGGACCCTGGGAGAGGCAGAACTTGGGAGAGAAAGGCAGAGGTGGTCTCGTCTCATCCGGCCTCGCTGGAGGCTGGACACTCTTCCCGCAGGCCTCTCTGAACCATATTGCCCCATACTGCTCTGAGGTGGCCAGGTCCTCCGAAGTGACTTTGGGATGCTGGCTCTTGCTGAGGATCCTCAGGAGTCCCCAGTGTCCCTGGCCTGTGTGCTGGTCCACGGTATTCAGAGAGCCCAGAGGATACAGGAGGAAGTGAAGGAGTGGTGTGTGGCCACTATGTTTGTGAAGGGCGTGGGCCCTGGGGAGGACCGGGATGCGGCCTCCTGGCTCGCTGGCAAGGCAAGTGAGGAAGCCATGAGAACAGGCAGGGAGGAACTTGTGTGTTTTGCTCATTACAAATGAGATTAACCCCCTGGGAAAAATTCAACACATATTGGGTGTGGATTCTATGTCACAGAGCACCTGTGACCCTCGCCCCTGGAACCAGCCTGTTCTCACTAGGTGGGGCTTCACCTACAATACTAGACTTCACATTTTGTGGTTGCAGCGTTGGTTGGCTTTATTCCATTAGCCTTTCCTCAGTGGGTCTGAGAAACCCAGCTAAAGGAGGAGCTCTGGGTCTGATCTCAGAGTGACCCCAGGAAGCTCCTATTCAGGGGGAGGACAGCTGAACACTGGAGCTGCTAGTCCAATGGTAAAGACAGGGCATAGCTTGTCTCTGTAGCTTGTCTCTGCAGGGCTGAAGTGACCCCAACGTGAATTCCTTCATGGCTCTCTAGTCTAACCCAGGAAGTGACATGTGTATCCCCTTGGCCTCACGGGAGAGGTAGTTGAAGTATGAGGCATGAATGAGGTGTGGAGACAGCAGCTCTCTTGATTTAGAAAGCAGGTGGGTGAGGGAGTGAACTGGAAAGTGGCTCTGCGTCATTGATATCGCAGCAGGGGAAGTTGATACTTGGTACATGGGTCACAGACGTCAGAGTCAATTCCTTGAGACCTGTGAGCGGCAAGTACAAGAAGCCACCCTTCCTCCATTCTGATGCTACTTATCGTTTCGAGATGTGCTGCTTTGGGGGATGGAATATTGGGCCTGCAGTGGGACGGTCCTGGATATCTTGAGGTTCACAAATGAAGCCTTGTCAACATCTCTTGTGAGGTATAATCGAGACAGGGTCTGCTCCTATGAGCTGGAGAATCTGTAAGTGAAAGTAGCCCACATCTCCCTAGTCTTCTGGGTCCATGACTCTGGCAGAGGGCCTGGTTTCTGGGATGTAGTGTAGCTACTCATGGCGGTGTATGATAATGACTATGGATGCCGGGTGATTAACATTTGAATAGAGGTTGAATGGTGTGGTAGAGGAAGTGAATTGCCCAGCATTCTCAGAAAGAAGAGGGCAGCAGGGCAGGAAGGCTTCACAGAGCAGGCAGGACTGGGCCTCAATAGGGAAGGGGCAGTCATGGCTGGGGGAGAAAGACAGAGGCAATGGAGTTGGCACAGCCTCCTGCAGAAGTCATGTGGGTGGCCAGGCTGTGCATGCGCTGCAGTGGGACCTGTCGGCCTGGAGGAGAGCTGGCTACTGACACCGGCAGGGCACGGCTGGGTTGGGCTGTGGCAGGCCTTGAATACAGGGAGGGAGGGGGTTAGAATTGATGTACTCAGAAGCAGCATCCATGGAAAACCCAAGCTAAACATCTCAGACATGATTTCTCTCTACTGCGTCACCTCGCAACCTCCCTTTGGGCTTTTGTTATCGGATTCAGAGCTCAATTTTCCAAGTAGTTGTTCCATCTCTGCTTTACTTAGTGTTGCACGCAGAAGGCAGGAGTTTAGCTCTAGTGGTTCCCCTGGCCAGGAAGTGCAGGTGTTTTGGGTGGGACTTCTGGATGATGGGCAGCAACAAGCAGGGGAGCTGGAGATTGAATGCTCTCCATCATTAGTTTGGGAAAAGGACCTTCGTACCAGTTGGGATCATTTTGATTGTAAAAAATTATACTAAATTAAAGTGAATTAAAAATGAATAAATAGAAGTGTATTGTCTCATACTGATGTAATGAGAAATCCAGGTTTAAGAGGCTCCTTGTTTGGCTAACGCCGCAGCTCAGCCGTGCCAGAATCTCTGATTCTTTTCTCTCCCCTAGAGAAGCAATAAACACACCTCTTCCCACAAGGATGTCCGGAGAAAGGAGGGAAAGCAGAGCGCTTCCCCCTCAACGTCTTTCCATTTCCAAGGCAGAAACATCTTTCTCTAAATTTTTCAGAGGAATTCTTTGTATCACCGGATGGAAATGGGCCCCATCTAGTTCACTTCCATGTACAAGGGAGGTTTGGAGATCAAGTCTCATGGAGTCGTCAGGCTTTGTCATGGAAGGTGCATCTGCCGGCAAGAAGGAAAAGGGGACGGGACTGGTGGATGGTTTGACCAACAAGTGTCAGGAATCTCAGAGACAGTGATGAAGTTAGGGTGGGATTACTGCAGAGCACAGGCGGAAAGAGTGAGTCCTTGAGGCTTGCAGATGGAAGAGGAGGAGAGCTTTCGGGTTTAAGAATGGCCTGTGTGTTAGGGTCTAAGGGACACCCATGGTCTGTTTGGTGTGATGTTGTATCTGTACTTATTTAGATGTGAGATCAAAGTCACCTGTCTCTGGTGTTCCTCCTGACAACTTCAATTTAACCATGAAGACTCACGTTGGTCCACAAGGTGGAGGCTGGTGGTGTGTTCTTAGCGACAGAATTCCTTCTCCTGTACTGAGGAAGGCTCCTCTGCTGCCAGGAACTCCCGAGACAGAAATGGAGAACTGGGAAGGGTGGGGACCCGAACACAGCTTTTTTTCTTGAATTCCACACCCAAACACACTGCCGTTAGCAATAGGAGAATGCCATGGTTTGGTTCTTGAGTGTCCACCCAAAGCCTCATATATTTGGAACTGTGAGTTATCGGGTGGTAAGGCCTGGCTGGAAGGGGCAGGTGTTTAAGGAAGGATTACAGGCTGGAAGGATTGGGGCAATTTGTTGAGACTGGGGATTGCCTAGGACAGAGGTTTCAGGTGTTCGTTGTTGACTTGTGGGCCAGGAGGTGGGGGAGGGGCAACTGGCAGCTTGAAGTACTTAAAGGAAGGAGAGGCGGCATGGTTGCAGCTTCTTCCTGGGAAAGCACATCTGCATGCTCCTGCCTGGCTTAGCTTCTGTCTGCAACGGGGTGGGCAGCTCTCCAGTCTCAAGACAGAGAAGGTGGTACAGTAGGGGCCAGCAGCTGATGTTTGTCTGATGGATAAGAAATTAGTCTCACCTGGGGAGTTTCCGTCTTTGAGAGGGGTGGTGGGGCACAGTGCTCTGAAAAGGTCAGGCTGGCAGTCAGGCAGGGGCCCAAGGTGAGGAGTGTTTTGGGGCAGGCTAAGCAGAAGAGATGTATTAGGAGTTCTGGGGATAGGGGTGGGCCTGGAAGGGGGACTCAAGGAAAGGCCTGAGGGGTCCTAGGCTTGACATGGGGTTATTTAAACGTGCTTGGATGTCCTTCCCCAAGAGGAGCTATTGGCTACAAATGCCTTCTTCTTCTGTGTTACGTGCCACGCTCCTTGGCTCGCCAAGCAAGTTGGTCAGCAAACTGCAGAGGTACGTGGCCTCTTGAAGTCAATGGAGTCTGTCACCCCAAAAAAGGCATAGTTCCTGGTTTAGGGATGGGAGCGCCGGGTTAGGTCCCCTGCTGCCACGCCCACTGCTGTTGAGCCACAGCGTGCAAGATGGTAGCCTAAGACGTGAGGGTAAGCACATCTAAAACAGGCAGAGTCCAGCAAGTGAGGACATGACCTCTGACCTCCGACTGCCTGAGTTCACGTGGCTTGGGTGATCTTGGGCAAGTTACTGGACTCCACTGTGCCTCAGTTTCTGTGTCTGTAAGGTAGAGGTGATTAAAAATAGTTTCTTCCTCTTAAATTTGTTGTGGTGATTAAATGAATTCATATCTAGAGCATTTGAGCAATGTTAGGTACAATGTAAGCCCTATATAGGGAATATATATATATATATATATATATATATATATATATAATTATAATAATACAAATATCAAACCCTACTTGCATCTTTGACTCCTCCATGGCTGACATACTGTTTCTCACAACTCTAATGCAGCTGTGTTTTCTGGTCGTTGAGGGGCCTCTGACTATTGAGATGAATACCAGAGAAGGCACTTGGATTAGGTGAAGGCGCCATGTTGCACAATGATTATTGAAGAGATCCTCCGATGGACCCAAGATGGCCCTAAGGGCTTTGGTTTCTCACATCCCATTTCATTTCTGGGCAGAATTTCTAGCACTATTTTTTAAAAAAATTATTTATTTGTTTGCAATATGGGGGATTGAACTGAAGGCCATTGTGCTAAACTGTCATCAGTTTTTAAATTTATTTATTTATTTGAAGCAGGGTCTCACACTGTAGTCCATGCTCATTCTGAACTCACTATAGAGTCCGGACTGGTCTTGGACTCAGGACAATCTGCCTGCCTCAGCCTTGCACGTGCTGGTATTACAGGGATGTGCCACCATACCCAGCTTATATGGTGCTGGAGAATTGACTGCGGGTACTTATCATTTGCTAGGCCAGTGCTTTAACCACTGAGCTATTCTTCCAGCCCCATAGCAATTTTATTAAGTGAATGTTGTTATCCCCATTTTATAGGCAAGGAAAGTGAGGCTGAGTGACATAGCTTGGCAAGGCCACACAGGAAGGGGAGGAAATAGAATTCAGACTGTATTTATTGGGCCCCAGGGATTGTGCTCCTCACTGCAGGGTCACAACTGGGTTGATCTTGAGCCATGTTGTTTTGTCAACATGGGGGCCGTATCTCGCCCATATTCCCATACCACACAGGCCTGTTGCTGTAAACCTGGCACTTGGTATGCATTATTTAATATGATAAAGATACTAGTATGTCTGGATTTCCTTCTGATTGTGCAGAGCCCAACCCTGTTGGGAGTTCTTCCTTCCTGGTAGCCCTAGGGTAAGTATAGTGCAGGCCACTCAGGGGGAAAGGATGCAAGAGCAGAGTGTCTTTCGTTCTTTCTTTCTTTCTTTCTTTCTTTCTTTCTTTCTTTCTTTCTTTCTTCTTTCCTCCTCCTCCTCCTCCTCCTCCTCCTCCTCCTCCTCCTTCTTCTTCTTCTTCTTCTTGCTCTGCAGCCCAGGCTAGTCCTGAATTCATTATGGAGCCCAGGCTGACCTTGGACTCATGGCAATCTTCCTGCCTCAGTTTCCCGAGTGCTGGAATTACAGCGTGTGCCACCATGCCTGCTTATGTAGAGCTGGGGAATCGAACTCGAGTACTTGGTGCAGAGTGTCTTTCTACCTATGTAGGTGTCTTGTTGGCCTGTCTTATCGGTGCATAAGTTTTTGTGTTTTGTGTGCTTAACACTTGGAGCGAGGCAAAGACCTGCATTCTCTGGATGAGGTTTGCTAGCTCCTGGCTCCTATCTCAGAGACAAAGAAGGCAACTGTCTCAAATATGAGGCCATCTTTTAAGTGGCAGCACCAGAGATTACACCTAAGAGAGCTTGACTTGACCTCATTTCATCTGATCTAAGAAATGCATGCACACAGAGCAAAAGAGGACCTACCCATACAGTGTAACAAAACCAGACCAACATATAAGGATGCCCAGTTATCTGTGAGCTTAAGATATAAACCATTTCCAGGGGCCTAGTATAAAGGCTAAAACTAAGAAACTCTTATAAAAACAGAGAAAATGCTTTGTGAAATTGTATCTGGCAATTTATCGGAAATAACACCAAAAGCTCAGATAATATTGAAAAAAGTCAGATACCTTGGACCACATCAAAATCTAAAGTTTCTGAATATCAAAGTATACATTGACCAGAGTGAAAAAGCAGCCGACAGAATGGAAGAAAATATTGGTAAGTAATATATATATATATGATGAAGGGTTATTGTGGTTTGGCTCTGGAATGTCTCATGTATTTAAATGTTACAGATTGTCTATGGAACCATGTGCTGTTGGGAGATTGGGGCCTAGCCTGGAGGGGTGGATTACAGGCATGTAAATTGGACTACAGGTATGTAGTGGGGGCTTACCACACCTTCCACACCTGGATCCAGGAGGGGCTGATCACTGGGCGGAGACCTGGAAGGATACATAAGCTGCTTCCTGCCTTCCTGGAGGACTAGACTCAACTTGCCTTGACTTGACTTCCTGTTTGTGATGTCGTGAGAAGCTGCCTCCACCTCTGCCTCTGCCATGTACTTCCATTGCTGCCCACTGTCCCTGAATGGACTGTGACCTTCTGAAACTGTGAGCTAAAATAAACCTTTCCTCCCCTACATTTGTGGATGTCAGGTATTGGGTCACAGCAATCAAAAAGTAACTAAGACAAGGGTTAATGTCTAGAATATATAAAGAACTTTTGCAGATCAACAATAATAATGATGACAACAAGAACAACAAAACAATAAATCAAAAACAGATAAAAAGCTTGAGTAGAGATTCCTCCAAAGATGATAGATATGTGAATAATGAGCACAGAAGTTGTGGATGCCACTAATCATCAGCAAGTGTAAACCAAAACTGCAATGAGCTGAGGCCTCACACTCACTGTGGTGGTTATTACAAAACAACCACATAACAAGGCTTGGCAAGGATGTTGAGAAACTGGAATTTTGAAACTGTTGATGAAGATCCAAAATGGTGCAGCTGCGATGGAAGCAGAATGAGAGATCCTTAAAAACTTACATGCAGGATTACCAAATGGCCTGGCGATCCCACCTGTGGGTGTGCATCCAGAGGGACCGAAGGCAGCCTCAAAGAGGTGCTTGTACGCTCATGTTTATAGCAGTGATATTCCTCGGTGCCAAGGGTGGAAGCAGCCCAAATGTTAATTTATGGGTGAATGGATTGAGAAATAATTTGATCTATGCATACAATGGACTATTGTCCAGCTTTGAAAAGGAAACTGTGACACGTACTGTAACTGGGGGTCTTACTTTCTCTCGTTACTTTTTGCTGGGACAAAAAGCCTGATATCCACAACTTAAGGGAGGAAAGATTTACTTGGTTCACAGTTTCAGAAGGTCTCACACACACGGCCCATTCATGAGGAGCCAGCAATGGTGGGTGGAGGTACACGGCAGAGACAGAGGCTGGGGAGCTGCTCACCCCACTGGGGATAGAAGCCAAGTCAAGCAGGAGCAAGCCCATGAGCTTTCCCAGGAAGAAGCTGCAACAGTGTTTCTTGGTCCTTGCTTAGTTCAGAGCTTCCAGTAGCCCCCCAAACACAGGGTGGTGCCCTTCCCTCATTTCCTTGCCCACAAGTCAATAACAAACACCTGGAAGCTCTGCCCTAGGCACCCCCCAATCTCAACAAGTTGATACAATCCCTCCAGGTTAACCCCCAAACATCCGCCCCTTCCAGCCGGGTTCTTCCTCCCAGTAACACACAGTTCCAAACGCATGAGACTTTTGGGAGACACTCAAGATCCAAACCATAGCACTGGATGACTCATGAGGGCGTCACGTGAAGTAAAATAAGCCAGTTACTTAAAGGTAAATGGCGTGTGAGTCCACTTATGTGATGTTACCCGAATGGCCAGATTCACAGAGGCAGAGCAGAATGGTGGTTGCGGGGACCAGGGGAAAAGAAGAAATGTGGTTTTCTTATGAGTGCGTAGTCTCATTTTCACAAGATCAAAGTCCTGGAGTGGATGGTGTCACTAGTTGCACCAAAATCTGCATGCACTTTCACCTGAACTCTGCAACTGAAGAATTTCATTTTTCTCATGCTATATGAATTTTACCACAATTTAAAAAAGACACGAATCATTGCAAATACAGTGAATTTTTTCAAATCCAAAAGCTCTCCATTCCCTAACCCTCAAAGAAACTGATGTCTTAAATTTAGTGTTTATTATTCTGCTTGTATTTAATATATTTTTGTTTATTTTAAAGTCTTATCCTTATAAAACTTGACTTAACTTCAACATTATGTTTATGAAATTCACCTTACATACCTTAAGCATGTGGAGAATAATTCTAAACATGAAATTGTTAGGTGACGGAGAATACACATTTTTGACTATATTTGATATTGATGAATTTTTCTCCAAAGAGATTTTGTGAATTTATATTTCCACTAGCAGTGTATGAGTTTCTGTTGCTGAAAATTAGTCCGACTAAGTATTTTTCTTAATCTTATGTCTCAATGAGATACTTAAAACTTTATTTCTCTTCTGTGAACTGTTTATTCCTAATCTTTAATCTTTTTCAAATATATATTTTAAGTCTATCTTATGTTAATATGTGGGAATTTTTCTACATTTTGGTTTTATTTTCAATTTGGCACTCTCCTCCTGAGCTCCATATTCTGCTGCTGTAAAGTCCTTATTTTGTGACAGAGTTTTACTTGGTTGCCCAGGCTGGCCTCGAATTTGTGATCCTAAGGACCCTGAGCAGCTGGGATCACAGGTGTGTACCTCTGCCTGGATACTTCACCCTTACCAGTTTCAGGTGTTAAAAATACTTCTCCCCAGCCTGTGACTCGTCTTCTTTAGTGGAGTCTTTTTATGAACATACATTTCAAATTTAAGTGTGGGAAAGTTTTATCTTTTCTGGTTTGTTTTTTTCCTCCTTGCTTAAGAATATCCTCATTACCAAACGAACCAGACTCAGAAAGTTAAATACCATATTGTAACAGTGTCATTAAAATCCAGATTTGTTGTGATGACTAGAGTGACCCCCGTTTTGTGGTGCGTATGCTATTCAAGTTATGTGTTTGCTGTATCTTCTGCTAATTCTGTTAATTGTATCAAGTGTAAAGGTGCTATGAATGCCTCTGACCTTTGCAACCCTAATGTGCTATAATTCTCTGTATTTTTGAAATTCTGTAATTTTCCATAACCCCAAATTGTTGTGACTTTTTGTAACCAGGTTGTGAGTTAATCTTGTGATAAATTGTAAACAGTGAATTCCCAGCTGACTTTGTAACTCTGCTGGCTAGGCAACATAAAATGTAACTCCTCTGGCCTGAGGCCAAACACGAGGCCGAATATGAGGCCAGACACGTGGCGGTCTGCCAGAATGGGATGTGCTGAAAGTCGTATATCACCCACCAAAGATGATCATTGGGTGTCAGGTTACCACTGGCCACTGGTAACAGTGGAGTCCACCCCAGTGAGACAGAGAAATCCAGATTTAGTAGGTCACTGTTGTGGTTAGGATCTGGAGTGTCTCCCAAAAGCCTCATGTATTTTAATGTTGTGGATTGTCTATGGAGCCATGTAATGTTGGTGGATTGGGGTCTGGCCTGGAGGGGTGGATTGCAGTTGCTGGGATTAGGGGCATGTGAGTTAAGACTAAGGTGTGTAGTGGCCACATCTTTGATACCCAGATGCAGAAGAGACTAAGACTGGGACTTGGACTAGTCTCGATTAGTCTTGCCTGTCTGTTTGTGATGTCCTGAGAAGCTGCCTCTACCCCTCTCTCCGCCATATACTTCAATTGCTGCAGGCCGCCCCTGAATGGACTGTGACCATTTGAAACTGTGAGCTAAAATAAACCTTTCCTTTCCTAAATTTGTGCGTGTCAGGTATTGAGTACAGCAATGAAAAAGTAACTAAGACAGTCATCAAAGTGTCTTATGTTTATTTGTCAAACTGTAATCAGTTACTGTGTAAATGATGTAAAATTCCTCTTCTGTTGCCTTCATAAGCGTTTTGCTAAGGTTGCTTGGGGTTGCTCTCTGGAAACTCCCACAGGGTCCAGGATCAGCCTGACCAGAGCCCATCAGTCTGGTCATAGTAATAACAACCTTAGCTTGCCCCAGTTGGCATTTAGTGGTCTCTTTATTTCGACCTGTGGCTCATATGCTTTCTTCAGGGCTGAAGGAATGGCTCAGCAGTTAAAGCACTTACCTAGCAAGCGTAAGTACCCCAGTTCGATTCCCCAGCACCACATAAGCTGGGTGTGGTCACGCACACCTATTATCCTGGCACTCAGGAGGCTGAGGCAGGAGGATTGCTTTGAGTCCAAGGCCAGCCTGGGCTTCACAGTGAGTTCAGACCAACTTGGACTACAGAGCGAGATCTTGTCTCAAAAAACAAAAACAGACAAACACATACAGTTTCTCCAATATGAGAAAACCAAGCCATAAAAAAAGTAAAAGATGTGGAAGAAAGAAAGAAGATGGACTTTGTGGAGCGGGAAAGGTAAGCGGGGCGTATGAGAGGGTGGGAAGGGAGACAGGATGTGTTACGTAAATTAAAAAAGTAAAAGTAGAAAGAAAAGCAAGTCCTTGCTACCTCAGATCATAAAAGTCGTTGCCTATATTTATTTTCTTCTAAAAGCTTAACATTAAAAAACACCTAAGCATTTAACTTCACTGGAATTTATTTTTGTATATTATGTGATATGGAATAAATACAACTCTTTTTCTGGGTACAAATGAATAATTACCCCAACATTTCTATCCACACCCATTGGTTTGTGATGTCCTCCCCCCACGCATGGCCCGTTTCTCTCTCTCGCTGATTATCTGTTGTCCCATTTCTGAGCTCTCTCTCTTTCTAAACAAGAGATTAAAAACCAGGGCCCAGCATGTGCTAGGTAGGTACTCTCTCACTGAGCCACATCCCAGGCCATTTGTTTGTTTGTTTCTTTGTTTATTTATTTATTATTTTGAGAGAGGGTACAGCTGACTTGCAGTCTTTCCTTTTACTAGCTTCCCAAGCAGCTGGAAGGATGCCCCATTATACATGGTTAAGATCTTTATTTGTTTTTTTCTATTTCTACGTTTTTACTCTATTTAGTCGCCATTGGTTTTATCTGTTAGCTCAAGTCCACAATCTTGTTTATCATCTTCAAAATTATCCAGTCTTCTCCCTAATCATTTCAGAATCGGTGTGTTTCGTTAGGTTGGTTTCTAGATGATTCATTTTGTCCTATAGCCATGCCGTTATTCCCACGTTCCTCATTGCTGTTAGTATACAGAAATCCAGCTGGTGTTGGTAGGCGCCTAAGCCTTGTGGCGTGCCGCACTGGCCCCTGTGGGGAACTGGGGAGGCAGGCCACTGCCAGGCTGCCAGCTGCCTCTGCTCTCCAGGGAGGCCTGGCGCTGGCTCGGGAGCGGACGTCCACAGCGGCTGCTTTTGGCTAGGAGTGGCATGCGGCGAAGGACAAAGGAGGGGGAACAGCTGGATATGAGCTGGATTCTTATCACGAGAAGGGGGCTTTTGGGAGAGGAAATGTTTCTGGTGAAGGTTTCTGGGAAGAATTCTATGGCGCATTGGTGAAACCCCGAGGTTGAGTCCTGTGGTAGAACAATAGCTGCCTCGGTAGTCAGACTTGTGCCTCCCTTCGTGGTGTGTACGTGCAAGTCCAGGCGAGGGACGGACCTGCCCTGCTACTAATCAGATCAGACCCGGCACTAAGCAAGTTACCGATGATTGCTGGCTGGGTTATTGCAGCCACATCAGATCTTGGTGGCTGCCCGAGACTCAGGACTCGAGGGAGCTGCTCCCAGTGGGTGGATTTGATAGACTTCTGCCTGGCAGGTGGGGAGAGCGTGTCTCTTCCTTTCTGGAAGGGTTGCAGAATGTTCACGAATAGCCTGTACATCACTGGGTGGTGGGAGACATGTGAGGCTAGACTTGGAAGCCTTGAGTAAACAGGAATTCCACCCTCTCCCTTGTGATCCTGGGAGAGTCACTGTGGATGAGGCCAGGAGGACCTTGGGGGAGGCTTGCTGCGCACGCAGTATGATGGCCGAGGCACCGCAACAGCTCTCAGTGCGGCCATGGCCACCGCCTGTACTGACAGATCCTTAGCGATGGGACTCAGATTCAACCCAATATCAGGAGCCCACTGGCCACTTCCCTGAGTTTCGGACTTGGCAGCACCTTTTAGGTTGGCCACATGCATCATCTTTCTTGCCGATGAGGTGGGACTCTGTCTCTCCCCCCTCCCCAGTGCCTCGGACCGGCAAGTTGCTGTGGGGAGAACGCACTGGCTCTTTTCTTTTATTCTTTTTCCCCCTCCATTTTGTTGATAGATGCATGCGATACATAATGTTTACATTGAACTTGAGTATTTCGTGCACATATATATTGCATCAAAATTACAAATCTCTCCACCCTCCCTTTTTGACCCTCCCACTCCTTCCTCCTGCCTGTGAGTTCCCACTATCTGCCTCTAATCTCCATTTAGTTCTGTGAAATGACTGTGATCTGGGTTTCTCTTATTAGAGAAACCATGCAATACTTAACCTTCTTCTCTGAGTACAATGGTATCAAGTTGCCTCCATAGACCTACAAAAGGCCTAAAAACTCTAGGTCTTTATGGATGAGTCATACTTCATTGGGTATATACACCACAGTTTTTGTCTGTTGGTCTGTTGATGGGTATTTGGGTGTCTTCCACATTTTAGCTACTGTTAGTTGTGCTGCTATGAACATGAGTATATACGTATTTCTTTTATATGATGCTTTTAACTCTTTTGGGAAGATTCCCAGAAGAGATATCACTAGATCAAAGGGGATATTTATTTTCAGCCTTTTGAGGCATTTTCATATTGCCCTCTATAGTGGTTGTACCAGTTACGTTCCCACCAGCAGTGTAAGAGGGCTCTCTTTTCCTCTATTGTTAAGACTGGATGGTCAGAGGATCTTAACCAGGGTCCAGAGACAGAAACAGTCCACATTCTCAGTAGGGAGATGGAGCCAAGACGCTTAACAAGCCGGCAGCTGAGCAGGGACACAGTCCTTACTCCAGAGGGCCGTCCAGGGAAAGGGAAGAAGTTGGCTCTCAGCGGGACTCTAGTCCGAGGGAGAAAACTGAGCCCATGCTGAGAAGCAATAGTCATTGTCCAGGCAGCAGAGTTCTGAGACAGAGTGCAGGGAAGCTGGACACCGGCTGGAGCTCCTGCAGGGGACAGAGCTTGGGGTAGGGAGGGGCAGCAATGGGGTGGCGACGGCTTGAGCAAGGCTGGGTCGGAGAAAGGACGTGGAGGGAGGGAAAGGCTGACATGGGCCTCACAGTGGCATGTTGTGTCACAATATAAAAATGGTAATAATAACACTTGGCCTGCTCTGGTGCCACCGTCCAAGGTCTAATTCTTTACACGAACCTTTTCCAGTAGAGCAGAAGCATGGCAAGGTGATGGTAGCTGAGGGCAGGGGTGTGGGGGACAAGACTCCTGATCTCCCGGGGAGGAGAGGCTTTTTTCCCCTAACTATTTTTATTAATATGCATATGTAATGCATAGCATTTACAATGAATTTGGGTGTTTTGTACACATATGCATCATATCAACTTTACAATCCCTTCCCATTTTTGACCCTCCCACCCTTCTCTATCTTTTCCCCCAACTCTGGCTATCACTTCATGTGGTTCTATAGAATGTCTGTGTTCTGGGTTTTCCAAGTCAGAGAAACTATACAGTGTTTAACATACTAATCTTCCACACCTAAATCATTTCACTTAAGTCGCCGCTCTAACTCAGCTTCCTGTTCCTCAAATGGGTCGCAGTAGTTAAATCTTGATGCCTCTTCTCTGAATCCAACCAATCCCTTTAATGGGATATTTACCAAAAGTTTTTTTCTATATTTTGCTATATCTTTGTTGTTATTCTTAAACCTGGCCTTACCCACCAGTTCCCATTAGAAAATAACTATAAGCATGTAGTTCAAAAGATTAGTAAATTTGGGAAAGAAGAAAAAAAAGTTAAATTTCAAATGCCTTAGCTGAATACTGGAAGGTACAATATTTCTACATTCACAGGGTTATCTTTACATCAATCAGTTTTCTTAGGATAAATTTTCATCAGTGACCTAATAAGTGAATTGTTACAATGAAACAAAGTTGAAACTGTATCACGTTGTTACATTAAATGAACTTAAATCTATACCACATAAATATACTTAAAGTAACAGATATGAAGGCAAATTTTAGTTATTTCAGAATTTTTTAATTTTCATAACTCATTTACTCATATTTCACTGATTCTTAACATACTTTTTCCTCAGCTCATTCTCCTCTAGCTGTTGTCGGTTTTCCTCTGGGGTCATTGGTGTCGCTGGCCTCCCTTTCACTTTCTAAGTTTCCTTTAAGTATTCTCTGCAATACTGGTTCAGTGGCTGCAAATTCCTTTAAGCTTTCTCTATCATGGAAAGTTTTAAGTTCCCCCTTTAAATTAAAAGATAATTTTGCTGGATATAGCAGTCTTGGTTGGCATTTATGTTCTTATAGTGCTTGGATGACATTGCTCCATGATTTCCTTGCTTTTAGAGTCTGGACTGAGAAGTCTGCAATTATCCTGATGGGCTTATCTTTGTAGGTCACCTTCTGTTTTTCTCTTACAGCTTTTAATATTTTCTCTTTGTGTTGGGTTTCTAGTATTTTAATTATGATGTGTCGTGATGAGGTTCTCTTCTGATCAAAGTTGTTTGCACCTGGCTGCGTTGGCCTCCTGGGCTGCTGGAATTTTTTTTCCTCTGCTTTTGATGATCCTTCAGAATTTCTGAACTTCCCCTGGCCTCCTTTCAGTTGTTGGGGATGCTCCTCTCTTTCCTAGCTACACCAAACACATTAACTAAATTCTTGACTTTTTAAGTGGGTTGATGAGGAGACATTGTGCAGGGATGTTACTCAGCCGCCATCTTGACCGGAATTTTGGTGGTGGGTGCACATTTGTAACATGTTTGATGAGTGTACACAAAGAGCAGACTAGCTGGATTAAAGTACGTGAATGTATATGTTCGGTGTTAGTAGATATTGTCCAATAATCTTGGAAGAGGCTAACTGCACCAATTTTCCATGTCTGCGTGTATGAAGCTTCCAGTTAGTTAGTTCACAGTCTTTACTGTCTCCATCTTTAATTCCACCTGTCGCAGTGGATGTGTACTAGGGTGCGAGTTTCAATTTCCATGATGAGTACTGAAATCAAGCTTGTGTTTCTCACATGTTTTTTAACCATCTGAATATCTTCATGTGTGAAGTGTTTGTTCAGATTTCTTGTCCATTTATATTTTTGGATGTTTGCTTTTTCCCTGTGGATTTATAAGGCATATATTTTGTACATATCATCTATTTTACATATACGTATGTGTACACATATCCATATGTGTTTGTGTGCATATGTATGCATATGTGTGTGTATCTTTGCCACTTTGAGGTTTGTATTCTCATTCACTTAAAGATTTTTTTTCCTTACTTTACTGATATGTATATATGTGATACATAATATTTATGTGGATCTTGAGTATTTTGTGTACATAAGTATTGCAGCAAAATTACAAATCATTCCACTCTCCCTTTTTGACCCTCCCACGCTCTACTCACCAGTTCCCATTAGTCCCCCAGTTTAGTTCTATGAGAAGATTGTGATCTGGGTTTATCATATTAGAGAAACCATCGGCTGTTTGACCTTCTGTGCCTGACTCACTTCACTGAGCATCATGATCTCAAGTTGCATCCACTTACCTACAAAAGCCTCAAGCCCACCAGGCTTTATAGACAAATAGTATTCCATTGTGTACAAATACCATAATTTTTGTATCATTGGTGGGTCTGTTGATGGGGATCTCGGCATCTTTTGCATTTTAGCTATTGTTGCTTAAAAATTTTTGACAAAGGGTAATTTATAACTCTAAAGTGGCCCGGCAAATCCTTCATTGCCAATACTTACTTTCTGTTGTTCTTTTAAATGTACCTTATCTACTTCAAATTCATGAAGATATCTTCCCAGGGTTTCTTCCAGAAGATGTGTTGCTTAGTTGTTAATATTTAGATTTATAATCGGTGTAGAATTAATTCTATTGTATGACGTAAAGTGATAGGGAGATGTATTTTGTCCATGTATGTATTTCCTTGAACTATCACTCTGTTGACAAGTCGTGACTCTGCCACCACCCTGCACAGAACGATCCCATTGCACCGGTGTGTTTCTTGATCGTTGTCGCAGTACTGCCTGACCTAAATTTCTGTGGCTTTGCGCTAAACCTTGATATTTGGTAGTGTATGTTTTTCAGTTCTCTTCTATTTCTTCAGGCTTGTTGTGGTTATTTTGGTTCTAAGAAGCCAAGGATACAGACCATAACTCTCTTTAGATGAACTTAAAGTCTTTTCTTTCTCCACAAATTCCACCTGTCTTGTCCTGAGGACATCATCTTCTTTGGCTGTGTCTGTAGGCCCACGTGGGCTGCACTCCGCAGCTCCCAGCCTGAACTTGCTGCCCATTAGGAAATCATGCCACTTATGTCGAGTGGGTAAGAACTGCCTCCTGTCCTCTGCTCCTTTAGGATCTTGTCATCCCTATTCCAGCCAAGATACTTAGTTGCGTTTCAGCATCTCCTACAGTTACCGCCTACCAGCAAAGGATGCGGGAAGAACCAAGAGACTACAATGGAGGGTGGCCCCTTAGGCTGCCAGATTAGGGAGATGGAACATATAGTGGGTAAGTGGGAGCATGTTGATATGGAGCACTCCCTCATGACACAGAATTTAATACAACTTTATGGATTATAATCAGAGGCCCAGGGCCCACTATTGGTCACACGGTTTGTTGGGAGCAAGTAGATTGATTCTCAGTTCAGTGCACCTGCTGTCTTCTAGTTGACTTTCTCCTGATGATTTCAATTTCCTGCCTTACCCGAGCTGGCCTCAATTTACCCCACCAATTGTAAGTCTCTCAAATCCGCCATCTCTTTACATTGCTGTAACACAATGGCCCTCATTCTCTCTCGTGAATCTCATGAGCACTTGGTGCATGAGAATTCTTTTCCTTTAGCAGATGAGCCAGCCCTTCTGAAGGAGTTAAAAGTCTTGTCCTCAGGCTCCCGGACTAGAATTCAGCACTTCGGTCTCCTGAGCTGGTTGCTTAAGCCCCACTTGCTCTATCCCATCACATTTTCTTCCATTTCCCAAAGCAAAGGCACCCCCACAGCACGCGCTGCCAACCACTGCCTCGCCGTGACCTCCCTGTGGCACGCAGGCAACCCCGACAGCCGGGCAAGCCTTCAGGCTGCTACCGCAGGTCAGCCTCAGGGACTGCGTGGGACTGCAAGCCCAAGGCGAGTCCTCGGATCCTTCCTCAGTGTGGAGCTTTCTCTGTAGCCGGCTCTACCTGGGATTTTCCGGCGATGTTAGGAAACCCTGCATTTCTGAGAGAGGTAAGGGGATTTTTATCCTGTCTGTTAGGGATGAAATTCTTTTTTCCGCCCATTTTTATTAGTCTGTATATGCAATACACAGTGGTTACAATGAACTTGAAAATTCTGTACACACTTCACATTCCCTCCCCTCCCCCTTTCCTGCCCTCCCACCCCCTCCCTCATCTCCTCTGACTCCTCCCCTCATCTCCCCTGACTCCTCCCTTCATCTCACCCCTTTGACTCTATTATTTGCTTGTACTCTGGGTTTCTTCTATTAGGGAAACCATGTGGTATTCAACCTTCTGAATTTGATTCACCTCACCGAGCATGATGGTCTCCAGTTGTGGTCGTTTATCTACAAGTGACTCAAATCTCTCTGTCTTTATGGAAGAGTAGTACTCCACTGTGTGCCTATACCATGATTTTTGCATCCATTGGTCTGTTGGTGGATGTTTCAGCATCTTCCACAACGTAGCTATTGTTAGTTGTGCGTCTACAAACATGGGTGTACACGTATCTCTGTCATAGAGCGCTTTTAACTCTTTTGGAATGATACCCAGCAGAGATCAAATAGAATTCTTTCCCAAGTATTCCTGCCCACTTGTCCTAGAGAAAAGTAGTAAAAGTAATGCTATTTTCTTGAATGCAAAACAATAATCATTTCAAACACAGATAGTAGGTGCTAGTTACTGTCTAAGAGTTTTACACGCATTAACTTCTTTCACGTTAACAACAGCACAGCAGGTATTCACGATCATCATCATCACCCTCTACTGTGAGGACATGGGGGACACAGCCGTAAGAAGTTACCTAGTAGCCTATAGCTGTCACTAGTGCCTTTAACTAGTGCCTTTGGAGGTGTTCTGGGGCTCCTGCTGGTGGCTCATGTCTACTCTGCCCAAAGCTCTCTGTTTTACTATTTGATATCTCTGGCTTCTGCATACAATTTTTTTTGCAAGACTTATCATATACTGAAGTCATCTGAAAATTCTGTAGAAGAATCTGGCTGGAGAAGGTGGACAGGGGGCAGATCTAAAATTTTTTCTCCCATTTTTATTAATATAAGTATGTTATACATAATATTTGCAATGAATTTGAGTATTTTGTGCACATATCTATCACACCAACTTTATAATTCCTGCCCATTTTTGTCCCTTCCACACCTTCCCCACCACCCATAACTCCCACTATCACACTCATTTGGTTGTATAGAATGCCTGTATTCTGGGTTTCCTATACCAGAGAAACCTTGCGATATTTAACATATTTAATCTTCTGTGTCTAACTCACTTCACCACTCAAATCACCACTCTTTAGCTCAGCTTCCCACCCCTACAATGGGCTGCAGTGGCCACATCTTGATGCCTCTTCTCTGAGTCCAGCAGAACCCTTTATTGGAGCGATTTGCTGAAAATTCTTTTTTTTTTGTATCGTATATCTTTGTGGAGATTCTTTAACATGCCCTTACCCATCAGTTCACATGAGAAAAGAACTATAACAATGAAATTCATAAGGCTAGAAAATGTAAGAAAGAAAAAGAAGTTAAATTTCAAATTCATTAGCTGAGTACTTGCAGGTAAATGTTTATACATTCAAAAGACATTCAGGTTGTCATTACATCAATCAGTTTTCTTAGAATAAACTTACATCAAAGATCAAATAAATGAACTACTACAGTAAATGAACTAAGTCTATATCAAATTGCTACATTAAATGAACTTACGTCTGTATCACAAAAATAAATTACACATAAGCAATAGATAGAATGGTGTAATTATTTCATAATTTTTTAACTTTCATAAATTATTTACTCACATTTCACTAATTACAAACATTTTGCCAGATTTGGTTTATCATTTTTATCTACCTACCCATCCATAAATTCATGCATACATATTTTTAAAGGATTTTATACCATTCCCTATGTTGAATATAATTATTTTACAAACTAATACATTATGAAAAATAATAATTATGGGGGGTGTTTCACAGATTGTATGAGAAAGCTGGTACTGTTTTAGTAGGATACCAATCAAATGATTCAAACACCAATCTTTTTTATTACAGTTTCTCTTTAAATGTTTCCTCCATGTTCTTTGGTGCTACCTCTCTCTCTCTCTCCCTCTCTCTCTCTCTCTCTCTCTCTCTCTCTCTCTCTCTCTCTCTCTCTCTCAAAGATTCCTTCAAGTATTTTCTGCAATGCTGGTTTAGTGGTCACAAATTTCTTTAGAGATTCTTGGTCATGAAAAATTTTTTGTTCTTCAATTTTCAGGGATAATTTTTCTGGATATAACAACCTGGGTTGACACTTGCTGTCTTTTAAAGCTTGAAAGATTTTGCTTCAGACTCTCCTGGCATTTATAGTTTGCATTGAGAAATCTGAATTTATTCAAATGGGTTTGCCTTGATAGAATAATCTCAGTTTTTCTCTTGCTGCTTTTAATATTTTCCCATTATGTTGTACTTCTGAAGTTTTGATTTTGATGTCATGACAAGTCTCATTGCTGGGTGAGTTTATTCGGTGTTCTATAAGCTACTTGTACCTGAAAATTATTTTTTTCTCAGATTTGGGAAATTTTCTCATGTGATTTCAGTGAATAAATTCTTTATACTTTTGGTGCTGTCTTGTGCCCTTTGGTTAAGCCACTCTGCCTCTCAGACCCTAGTTCCTTCAGTGGTAAAATGAGGTGAATGTCCCGGTTGTCTTCCTGGGTCTCCCAGAAAGATCTGGAAAGACATCTCCGGTGAGAACAGTTTTTCTCAGAAAGCACAGACGCTTCTCTGCAGCTGCGCCTTTTGGAGTGGCCTGTAACTAGAAGGAGAGTGGCTCTGGAGGCCCCAGAGGCCCCTGCTACGGTGCCTGAGAAGCAGTCAGGATGAAGGTCTCTGGACTGTGTCTGCTGGAGCCCTGGTCATTCTACTGTGCGCATAGTGTCCACCATGGACAGTGGACTCCTGCAGGCCTTGGTTTGACCTTACTTAGAATCTCTTCAGGGTTCTCAAAGTGAGTTTTCAGCATTCGTAGGCCTTGTGTTCAAATCCTGGATTTGCCATTCACTAGGTATATACTCTTGGGAAATCTATCTAAAGTCTGATTTCCAAATCTGTTAAACTGGATTAAGCTGTCACGTAGCTAATGAGTTCAATTCATGTTGGGGATTAGTGAGACAATGCACTCAAAGCTCTTAGCGTACCACCTGGCATGTGGTAATCTGTCATTAATGGCAGCCACTTTGATATTATTGAAAGAGTGAAAGTTGGTTCAGTGACTCAGTGGACGCTAATTTCAAATTCTCCCTGATGCACCCAAGCCCTGCCCTTTCCCCCTCTCTGCCTCCCTGTGCTCCCTTCTGTTCCCCATGGCCTGTCACACTGGAAAGCAAAGCCTGGTGATGATCTTCCTTTTTCTGCAGTTTATTGCAACACACGATGAGTAACACCGAAGCTGAGAAGCTGGCGATGGGCTTGCTCAAAATATGTCAAATACACCCGAGGTTCAGATGCCACGGGCATGTCTGACTTGTCACAGATGGTGAAGGAGAATTTCCCCGCCTTCTTGTTGGTCCACGTGAGTAGCGAGCTAATGGAAAGTGGGCAGGAGTGGGGCAGGAGAGCCTGGCACCTGAGGCCCTTGTTGAGAAGGCCAACGTACTGACAGGCATCCGTAGGGGCGAGCTGCCTGGCACCTGGCACCTGGGCCCATCCTTCTGCGGGGACTCCTCCTAGAATCCAAGCTGGAGTACGCGGAGTCCAGGATGGGGACTGGAAGACACAGCCTCCTGCATGAACACTGTCGTTTACATTGTTATAAATATGTAAGCACCCGCTCTTGAGCCTGGGTTACTTCAGATGCAACATAGGGCAATTGTGTCTGTTCCTCAGGCTTGTTATAAGCTCGTAAGTGAGGTGATACATGTGAACATGCTTTGTAAGCTGGAAAGAGTGAAAGAATTGTTAAAAAACTGATACTAGGTATTCTATAGTCTATAGAAATTTGGGGGCCAGAGAAAGGTCTCTGGATTAAGTAGTGATTTCTCTTTTGACTGCAAGAAAAAGTTTCCCTTTGGGCTAACCTCTTTGGGTTCAGCTGCTCTTTCGGGAAGTTGCTCTCTGTGTACATTGAAGTAATAATGCCAGTCACAGCAAGGCAGCCCTAAACATCTCAACGTGTGTTTGATTCTCAATCACTGTAATATTTAGCATCATTATTAAACCATTATACATACTGAATTCATTGGTATAAATAATTCAACAGATTTCTCACTCAGAGGGTGAGATCCAAGTAGGACAGGGTTCAGAACTGAGGAATTTTGATGGGAATCAGGACGAGCAGAAGCAGCTTTGAGACTAGGTCCGGTGGGTGGGGGCTAGGAAGGATGGAAGCTGGGCATTTGAAGGCACCTAAGCGGAACCTGTGGTAGAACTCTTAGCTCTCCTTGTATACTCACTTGAGTTGCCAATTCCAAAGTCAAGGTCAGGCTCCCTAGTCTGTCCACCAAGGCCGCCTAACTCCACCCTCCCATCACCTCACCCCCATACTTATTTTCCCTTAGCCTCAGTCACCTCTCCGCTCCCTCTTACTCCAGGTTCAGGTTGCAACCTAGTTTTCTTTTGTTTGGTATCTTCTGTCCACAGGAACGAAAGAGCCCAGATTTCTTAGAGAAGTTCTTTAAGAAGGAGGACACAAATCATGACTAGAAGGTTATTTTTTCCGAGCTTTTTGCCAGTGTTGGTGAAGTTGCCATAGACTTATACAATCGGTCCCATGATCATCAGAAGCCCTATTCTGAGGGTTAGAGATGACCCAGCCCAGTCCAACCAACCCGGAGGCCGCCCTGGCGCCTGGAGTCAGTAAAGTGTTGCTTCCCTTGCTCGTAAGTTAGTATTACTTGCCTTTTTGTCAGGATTATGAGTGGCTACTGCGCGTGTGTTTTATTATATTTCTACCTCTTTTATATAAGGTTTGGTGACACACACACATACACATACACAATTTGTGAGTGATTACCTTTGAATTTTTAACATACACGCAATATAAGCTAAACAACATCTCTACTCTCTTTTTGAACAATGTAAAGAATTTTCTTTAAGGTGGGCATGGTGGTGCATGTCTGTATTCCAAGCAGGAGGATTTTAAATTCAAGCCCTGCCTGTGCAGTTCAGTGAGTTAGTGAGACTCTACTGCAAAAAGAAAAAAGAAAAGAAAAAAAAAAAGGCTGGGATATAGCTCACTGTGAAGGCCCAGGGTTCAATAACTAGTACTGAAAAAAAGCTTTAAATTTCGTTTCATATGCTATTGTTTTTGTGACCTTTTAACACTACTTAAAAATTATCTCTCCTAATTAAGAATTATTATTTCTTATTATTTGCATATCACATCTGTTTCCCCTTCCCACCCTGTCAGTCTCCTCCCTTCCCCTCTCCACAAGTGTATTTTATTACTTTCTTCCATCTCTCTTTTGCTTTTTTGATGGTTTGGCTTCTCATATTACAGAGACCATATGATATTTAACTTTCTGGTTCATTTCGCTAACCATACTGGTCTCAAGGCGCATCCATTTCCTGCAAGTGACTAAATTTATCTTTTTCTATGGCAGAGTAATACTCCAATGTGTAAATATACCACATCTTCTTTATCCATTCACTTGTAGTATGACATATTGGCTTCTTCCAAGATTTGGCTATTACAGATTGTGCTACTATAAACATGGATATGCATGTATCACTCTTGTGTGATGGCTTTAACTCTTTGGGAAGACAACCAGGAGAGGTATAGCTGGGGCAAAACGGATATCTATTGTTGTGGTTTGGATCTGGACTGTATCCCAAAAGCCTCATGTACCTATAAATACTGTGCGCTGTTGGGAGGTGGGACCTAGCCGGAAGAGGCGGATGCCTGGGGCTTGACCCGGAGGCATGTGTGCTGGTTCCGCTCTTCCTCCCGCCCTGTTGTGTCCTGCTGCGCTGTGAGGAGCTCTGGCTCTGGAGCTCTGACTCCAGCTGCGGCTCTGCCGTGTGATTCTACCGTTCCTCAGTTGCTGTTTAGACCTTATAGAACCATGAGCTGTGTCCCTTTTGGTACATGTTCCCTTCAGAGGGTTCCTCTCCTCCATGTCTTCGGTGCTGCTTGTGTCGCTGTCCCTCTCTAAGATTCCTTCAAGTAGTTTTTTCAATGCTGGGATAGTGATTGCAATTTTTAAAGAGTTTCTTGGTCATGAAAATTGCACAGGCAAAGGAAACAATCAACAGAGTGAAGAGGTCACCCACGGAATGGGAAAAAAATGTTTGCCAGCTACTCCTCAGACAGAGGACTATTATCAAAAGTATACGAAGAACTGAAAAGAAAATTGGTCCCTCCAAAATAAAGGAGCCAATCAAAAAATAGGAATCTGAAGTGAATAAACGGTTCTCAGAAAAAGAAGTCTAAATGGCCAATAAATGTATGAAAAAATTTTCAATATCTTTAGCCATCAGAGAAATGCAAATTAAAGCAACACTTACAATGCCAGTAAGAAAGGTTGGTATGAAGAACTCAGAAAACAACAAATTCTGGCGAGGCTGTGGGGGAAAAGGAACCTTCCTACATTGTTGGTGGGACTGTAAACTAGTACAATCACTATGGAAAGAAGTATGGAGATTCCTCAAAAAAAAATAGATATTCTATTTGGCCCAGCTGTACCTCTTTTGGGTAACTTACCAGAAAGAGTTGAGGTCATTATACAAGAATGATCCATGCATAGCCATGTTTATGGTGACACCATTTGTAATAGCCAAATCTTGGAGAAGCCAATATGCCCTACCACAGATGAATGGATAAAAGCATGGTAGATATACACAATGGAGCACTACTCTGCCATAAAGAATGACAAATTTGAGTCAATTGTAGGAAAATGTATGCACTTTGAGGCCATTATGCTCAAAATGGATCAGACCCAGAAAATTAAATATCATATGGTTTCTCTAACCTGAGAAAACCAAACCATAAAAAAGGAAGAGAGATAGAAGAAAGTAAGAAGATGGACTTTGTGGAGAGGGAAAAGAAAAGTGGGGAGGAGGTGAGAGGGTGGGAAGGGGAAAGAGATGCAATATGGAAAGAAAGAAAGAAAGAAAGAGAACAAAAGAAAAAAGCAATATCAATACATAAGAAATGAAAAGGGGGAAATTACAACAGATATTTCTGAAATATGGATATATTTTTTAAAACTTACTTTTAATTTCAAAGAACCTAAAAGAAATGGATAAATCCTGGATACATATAAGATACCAATGTTGGATCAAGAGGCTAAAAAAACTCTAAATAGATCAATAAACAGTAATAAAATTGAGGCAGTAATAAAAAGCCCAGGACCCAGTGAATTCACCATAGAACTTGTGACCATTGGAGAGATGATGTCGACTTGAGGCAATCAGGAATCACGCCTGGATTACGGTTTGGGAACCAGGCCTAGGTTGGGAATTGAGAACCAGCTAGGATTAGAGTGTGAGTGATTTGTGGGCCAGCCAATGAGGGAAGAGCACCCACCCGGATGTGGGAGGCCCAGCTGGAACTGGAACTGGTACAAAAGGAAGGAAGAAGAAGGATTGTTACAGCTTCTTCCTCTGGGAAAGCCATTGCCTTTGCAGTTGCCTACGGACACCAACTTGCTACACGCCCCAGATCTTCACCACAGACTCGCTCCAGTCTCGATTTGCGCCTGTCTGCCCGTCGCTGATCTTTGGCTGCCAACCTTCAGTCTCTGGTTTTCGCCATTGTTCTTCGAGCAACCAAGATCTGCATGAGACTCTCACCGGCTAACCCGCAGTCCCATTTGGGTGTTCTACTTCGTGGCTGAGCAGCCCTCAGACACTCCAGCTCTCGCACGTGCAGGCCACCTTCTTGGACCATATCCTCAGATTTGTAAGCCTTCCAAATAAATCCTTTTTGTTAGAATTTCTGTAAATTCTGCCTTTTGAAAGAACCCAAACTAATACAGGACTTCTGAGGACTCACCACACTGTTTTCCATAGTGGTCGTGCTGGATTTCAGTCCCACCAGCAGTTGAAGTGTCCCTTTGTACCCACAGCCTTGCCGGCATCTATTGCTGTTTGAGTTCTTAGTCTATGCCATTCTCACTGGGACAAGACGATGTCTTGGTGATGCTTTGATCTGCATTTCTCCAAAGGCTAAGGATGTTGAATATCTTTTCATGCATTTGCTGGCTATTTAAACTTCGTCATGTGAGAACTCTCTATTCATATCAATTGGCCATTTTTGAATTGGATGCTTGATTTTGAAGATTTTGTTCTTCAGTTGCTTGTATGTTCTAGTTATTAGCCTCTTACCTGAGATGTTGGCAGTAAAAAAATAATCCCCATGCTGTCAGTTCCCTCTTCATGGTTTCCTATGGCTATGAAGAAACTTGATTTTTATATCCTATTTGTTGATTGTGGGGGCTATTTCTTTTGCATCAGTTGTCCCATGCCAGCATCTAGATTTTGACCTATTTTGTCCCTCAAAAAGTTCAGTGTTTCAGTTTTTGATATCTAAGTCTTTGATTCACTTTGATTTGATTTTGGTACTTGGTGATAGCTGTGTGTCTAGAAACATTCTTCTGCATGGGGATAACCAATTCACCCTGTACCATTTACTAAAGAGGCTACCCCTGTTTCTGGATAGGCAAAACCAGCATTGTCAAAATGACCATACTACCTAAGCTGGTATACATATTCCATGCAATCCCAATCAAGAAATCAACAGTATTTTGCACAGAACTAGAAAAAAATGATCCAAAATGTGTATGGAACAACAAGAGGCTTAGAATAGCCAAAACAATCCTAAGCAACAAAGCAAAAGCAGGAGGCATTGTGAAACAAGATATAAAATTATATTACACAACAACAGAGGTAAAAATAACAGGGTATTAGCACAAAAAGATGGAATTGGAATAGAATTGAATAGAATTGGTGATGCAGAAACATCCCCAAGCACCTTCAGTCATCTGACCTTTGACAAAGGGGCAGAAACCATACACCAAAGTGAAGATAGCCTCCTTTAAAAAAATGGTGCTAGAAAAACTGGCAAGTCCTACGCAGAAGAACGAAAGTAGACCCATACCTTTCACCATGCACCAAAATCAAATCAAAATAAATCAAAGCCTTAGACATTAAAATGGAAACATTGAAATTGTTGGGGGGAAAAGTAGGCAAAGTCCTTGAATACATAGGTGTAGATAAGGTCTTTCTCAATAAAACAGCCAGACCACAAGAGAATCAACACCAAGAATAACCAAATGTGATTACATGAAATTAAAAAGTTTCTGCACAACTTGAGACCATCATGCTCAGTGAAGTGAGTCAATCTCAGAAGGTAAATATTGCATGGTTTCTCTATTATGAGAAGCCCAAAATATAGCCATTTTGTAGAACCAAATGGCTGAGTTTTGGGGAGTCAGCTATGAGGGAGGAGGTGGTCAAGGCCAATAAAAGAGGAGGGGAAGGGATTGTAATATTAACATGATACATATTTGTACAAAATTCTCTAGCTCAATGTAGCCATTGTGTATTGCATATATATATTCAGTATGTATACACACACACACACACACACACACACACACACACACACACACAGAAACACACTAATAAAAATGTGAAAAATAAAGACATTAAAAAAATCTGGACTGTGTTGACTGTGCAATTTGTGTAATAGGTTCAACATGCCCCAGTTACTCTACTGCAAGCCCAATTCCAATGAGACAGAACACTCACACAAGTTTAGGCAAAACAAATTCCTTACACACAGTTAACAAGAAGTGTCAAAGCCTTGAATTCCTGGCAAGCTGATCCAATAAGGCTCAGGAAAGGTGTACAGGACATGTGAAGACTAACTATACATGACTGTTTCATGTCACTGGAAGGGAACCCTAGGAGGGACTCAGAAAAAATGGAAGGAATTTCCCTACTCTCATACATGCTATAGAACACACACGACACTCTAAGACTGGTTACCAAACTGTGGCATTTTTTTTCCCCATTAACAGTCAAGAAATTCTACAATTAACACCAGCCGGGTGTCCTCTAATTCACTCAGTTCTGACCCATGTACCCAGGTGCAGCATCAGATCCCCAGATGGGGGGCTCTGTCTCACAAGCCTTCCCTCACTTTAGACGCAGGTCACAAGTAGGTAGTCACACTTCCGACCAGTAGGTTTTGAATGAGGGGATGCCCACGATTTACTAGAGCAGCTCTCAGAACTCAGAGAAATACTTTGCTTACTTTTGCCCATTGGACAACAGACACTCTGGGAAGAGGGAGCAGCACCTCACAGGGCCGGTCCACAGCAGGATGAATGCTTCTTTCTGGAACCTTCCGCCACCCTGTTGCTACCAGCAGTCTTGTTCCTGGTCAGGTTCAAGAGAGCTGCTGCTTCTGGACCTTACGGAGCAAGCTGGACTCCACAGCCTTGCCAGTCCTCATGATAACTGTAGAAGATGGGCACTGCTTCCTCAGTCTCTGGGGGAATGAAACCCAGAAAGGTTAAGATAGTTCCAGGATGGTATATGTGATCCACCTAGGGTTGTATTTACACCATGCCCTTGAGAACAAGCCAAGAAGCAGGTTTTTAAAATTTTTATTTTATTTTATTTTTTAGAATTTTACAAGTGGGATGGTAAACACAAGTGGGACCACAGGCATGATTTTTGGACAACTATCCACACTGTGCACATTGTCTAAAACAGGTAAGGTGTGCACCTCTGCTCTGTAGAATGTGGACCCTCCCAACACGGCTCACCTGGCCCTGTGATTCCCTTGGAAGTGGAGTTGACCTGTTGCCGTTGGGTCAGGGCTGCTCTGAATCCACAGTCCGGCCTGCGCTGAACCCCGGAGATGCTCAGGTAGAAGGAAGCTGTGTGAGCAAGGAAGCCCCCACTGAGCCACGCAGCCTGTCTAATCTGGGTGCCTTCAGTTGTGACAGTTCTGTGTGACTCCCCACAGGCTCTCCACAGCACTACCGAGACTTGACCACAACCCTAAGACGACACCAGGACACTCATTGCTAAGATGAACACAGCCAGTTTGGGGACTATAAGCACCTGCGAGCCGCGAAGTTCTCCTTATCTGCCTCCGGCTGCAAAGCTCCTCCTCCCAGCTCCGGACTTGGGTGGGGTCAGGCACACACTCAAGCACATCTTCCTCCAAGGTCCTCCCTCAAATAGGAACCTCTAAACTCCACAGTCAAGAGCACATTCATTCATTTATCTACTATTTATCCAGTACTCACGCTGTGCCATGTCCTGTGCTGGCCTGGTGAACATGAGCCTGGGCCAGCTCACAGGGTGGGGATGAGAGAGGGATCAGACTCACGCTCTGTCATGGTGCACTGTATACAGTGACCGCGCGGCATGGACAGGGCACTCTGGGCACCCTACAGGGAGCATCTTCTGCCTGGGATGTTGAGGAAGACTTCTTAGGGAGGTGGCAGCTGAGCTGGGACTCAAAGAGAAGTTTTGAGTCACAGTGAGGAATGCCGGTCCAAGAGCTCTAGGCAAAGAATCCTGCTTGAGCCAAGGGCTGGAGTTTGAAAGTGTGTGTCCTGCTCAGGGGTGGAGTCCTCAGGGAGCCCCAGGGGGACTCAGAGGACCCACAGCTGCAGAGGCCGAGTGGAGACGAAGGCAAAGGGCCCTGTGCGCCTGGCGAGAGCTGCCGCCTTGTCCTGTGCGTGGAAAGAAGCCAAGGGAGAGTTTTCAGGAGGTCAAAGAGAAGTGACGAGGCCAGCGTCGTCCTTCAGGAAATACCTACTGCCGTGTAGAAGTGACGCTGCTCAGGAGGGAGCCAGCCGTCTAGGTTGGCCATGTGGGGGACAGACACAGACACCACCAGGCCCCCGACAGGTGACAGGTGGTCTCCCCCCCTCAGTTCATCCCGGCACAAAAGTTCTCTCAGTGGCCTTTTCTACCTGGACCAATATGGGTTTCTGTGGAGGGACTATGTGGCTGAGAGAAAATATGCCAGCAGGGGGCGCCAAAGATCAAGTAACTGAATCACCAGTTCTGGCGATTTGGTACAAAGGTGGGCAGATACTTGGGGTGTAGTTCAGAGATCATCGGCTCCCACGCCCTAGGCCCTGGGTTCAATGCCCAGCACTGGAATAATAACAATAATAGATAGATATATAAGCCCACATTATTTCTTTAAAAAATTAGTGTTTTTTGCAATACATCACTGTTTTGGGAATTGGTATATATCCTGCTGATTTTCAAACACCTTACATTCCCTCCTCCCCATCTCCTTCCTTATTTCTAACGAATTCACTTTTTATATCTTTGTTTAATTTTTTTGTTTTAGTTTTTTCATGTAACAAACTATGTGATACTTGACTTTCTGTGTCTGACACAATCACTTCACATGCTGGTCTCAAGTTCCATTCATTTTTCTACAAGTAGCATGATTTTATTCTTTTTTATGCCTGACTACTATTCCATTTTATCTCTATACCACATTTTCTTGTGTTAATAAACATTGAGGCTGTTTTTAGAGCTTAGCTATTGTGAGTGGCGCTGCTATAGACACTGGTGTGTCTGTATCGCTACAGTGTGAATTCTTTAATCCTTTCAAGAATATAACCAGGAAGTGTATGTGAGGCCAATATCACTTGCAATTTGTCTTTACCTACTAAAACGCAACCCTTTTTTCCAACAAAAATGTGGCTGCCAATACATGTTGGTGTTCCTAACCTAAAAAGACGGCTTGAATTTTTTAAAAAGTAAAACCGCTTGGCAATGTCAGGATAGAGTTGAAAGAATCTTACTAAATGCCTCCGATTCAGCTTTCGGTACCTGGAAATTGGACTCAAGAAATTAATTAACCAGGTGTTAAAAGCGACAGTCAGTGAAATCTTCACCACTGTGATATCTATACCCAAGAAACAAAAATAAAATCAGAGCCTGGAAATCATGTAATTAATTGCTTTAGTATACTGATAGGACTCACCTTTGGGTCCCCTCCCTATGCCCCGTGTGGCTCTCTGCTGTGCCTTCGCAGGAGGCTTTTGTCTCTTCTACTTCAGACCCTTCTGTAGGCTGTTTTCACCCCCCACCCCTACATGCAGTGACTCTGCCAATGGGGGTCCAAGGGAGACCAGCAGAGTGGCAGAGCTGCCCCAGTGGCCCCAGTCCTCCCTGAAGGGAACCAAGAATTAAAGACACAGACCACCAAAGCTTAAATAATTAGACTAGTCTGGAGTTTGACTCTGTTCTCTCAATGGAGACAGATATCTCCGTCTTGCTTCTGAGATGAAGAGACCTTGCCTGCAAACAGGAAGGACTTGGAATCCCAGGTAGTCTTTGCTTTACAGTCTGGGATAATGGGCTTTTGCCTGCAAACAGGAAGGGCTTGGGGTCTCAGACAATCCTTGTTTTGCCATGCAAGGTGAGCCACTGCCTGCCCACTGGAGGGGCTGGAGGTCTCTTGCAAATGAGGGCCTCTCTTGGCTTGTGGCAAACAAATGCAAGCCTACTACGGCAGACTTTGAGACTCCTTGACTAGATAAGAAAGCTAGGTGGTCTAATAGGAGATGCAAGACAGAATTAGGGTAAAGGTCAGCTAGTAAGAGGGGGTTGGATTAGGGACCTATAAAAATAAAGAGCGCATTCTCTCGGGGCTGCAGTCTTCCCCTATATGTGTGTGTGTCTTTCGTCTGCGTCTTTTTGTTCATTCCTCCCTTCTAGGACAAGTGGACCGCAACACTCCTAGATCTCTGTCCAAGAGAGCAGTTGTACCTCCAGTGGGGACCTTGGCATTCAGGGCAGTGTATGGCAGAGGCCTGCTTGCCCAGGACAACAAATGTCTCTCCTTTTTGCACCAAAAGCATCTCAGGTCACGCTGGCAAGCTTGACTTTTGTTTCAAGCGTTTGCTTCAGGAGCCGATTTAAGCCTCTTATTCTTGTAGGGTCACGACCAAGCCTTCATGACTAAGCCTCTTGTCTTTTTAAGGCCAAGGTAGCAATCTTAATGGAAGTATCTAGAGACTGTTCTGGGTCATAAAACCAGCTTTTAGTAAAGTGAGTCACTTATATTTTGTAGCTGGGTAAGGGGCTGTCCTACGCTGAGTGGCTTAGTACTTAGGGCCAGTTGCTAGGTTCCCCACCCTTAAATTGGCTGTTGAAGTCTAACCTTAGCTATTAGTCTCTGAGGATTTTGGATCAACTGTAGTATGCCTTTTCAGTATCTCTCTTTTAGTTTATCTATAAACACCTCTTGTCAGTTTTTCTCCTTTATCTATACACTTATTCACTTGCTTGTTCCTTCTCTTTTTTCCTTTATATCCATCTCTCTCTGTCTCTCTTATTTCTAGCATTATAGTTTCCTTTCTTTTTACATTTTTATTTACGTGCTTATTCCTTCTGTAATTTACATTTTATCCTCAAGTAAATCCTTTCTTTAACATAAAGAAAACTTAAACACATAGGATTTTTGCCCAACCTCTAAAATAAAACAGGTTTAGTTGTAAAGTAGTATTGCAATCAAGTGAGCCAGTGGAAGGCCGGACTCCATTGTCAGGCGACTTACATTGGAGCCACACTTGGCAACAGCAAAGGATTAATTTTTATCATTCAAAATTTTTAGGCTCAACATATGCAGCACGTCACATCCAGTTTTAATCTCTATGTTGTTTTTAGGCTCAAGGTATACAGCGCATCATATCCAATTGTAATCTCTCCAAACCTAGGCTTTTAATCCTTGAAGGACGAAGGTCATTTTTTAAGATAAGCCAATAGAATGACACAAATGTTGCAATGTAATCAGCACAATGTTTACAAAACCACAAGGAAGAAGCCAGTTGAGTTTCTATAGAGTTGGAAGTTGCCTTAGGCACTGCAATCATATTATTAGTACATAGTATTTACCGTTGTTCTGGATACATAGTAGGCACTTAATAACATTTAAAATATTTAATCTTTAATAAATTATAATTTTATGTGTTAGTTTTAAACTTTCTGCATGTCCTTTAAAAATAAATCTCTAAGTACCTTAGAGAGATGTTTAGTTATTTTTATGGTGCATATTATGCATAAAGAACAGGAGAAATCTTAATATCATGAACATATTACCATGAGGTGGCATTTTAAAGGTAAAAAAAGTTAAATGGCTCTTTTGCTTTTTAAAACAGTGATAATCAACTGCATTAATAGTAAATTACCATTCATTTGTACCAGCATTTTTATCAATACCCAAGATTATGAAAATATAGTAAACTGGCATAGAACATTTTTATGAATAGAGTACATAACTGTTATCATTTAAGTTACCAGAGCTTTATGATAATTATTACATCAAGTATCATTACTATTTATCTAATAAAATTAGTCAAATTTTTAACCAGAAAGATGAAAATTTGACAATACTGAAAATACAATTTTTGTTAAAGTTAAAGAAGTTAACTCAGTATAAACGTACTCATCCAAATTTACCACCTTAAGACAATAACTTTCAGTAATCACAACTGAAAGCAAAATGTCTAATTAAGAATATTTAACTTTGAATATAACATACAATAAACTGAGGATGAATGTGACAAAAGTATTTTTTAAATTCTTAGTATTTTATAGTTTGTATAGTTACCACAAAACAAGATATCTTTAATATTAACACTATGCTTGAAAATATTATGTTAATATTTTTAAGAGCAAGAATTCTTTACCAGAATTAGTATATCAATAAACTAGATTGGCCAAACACCAACTGTGAGAGACTATCTGCTCAAAAAATGTATTTTTGTTACTTTGGCCAGGCTAGATTAAAATGACCATTTATATTACCCATAACTCCGTACTCAAAATGAAAATCTGTCTTGCTTATACCTGACAGAACAAACTGGCAAATTAGCAAACAATTTACTATCTGTCAAAAAATATGGTTTAATTTACATATTATAAATTATTTAATAAATGACATCTGCACATTTCATGTTATGTTAGCTGGGCTGTAACAAATCTCTATAAGGTAAAGGTTGAATCTAAAGTCACCTTATAAAGCATTAAAATTTCTAATTTTAGCAATTATTTTAAATTATTATTATTTTTGATATAGAATCATCTAGTAGTCATCATTGTTGACACCATGTTAAAAACATTTTAAGTTGTGACTGTTTTACTAACAAAAGGGGCAGGAAGCAACAGTTTGTAAACTTCAGGTCAGAAGAGAAAGAAGTGTCATATAAGCAATGAAACCAGAATAAACGTCAACCTGTGACTACAATTAAACATTTTATGTTATCCGAAATTTTGGTCTTTGAATTATAAATTGAAACTCAATAAATAACCCATATAAGTATAAAGTGAAACTCTCACCAAAATTTTAGCCTTAAATACCCAGCCTAAGATACTGAACGGAGAACACATTTTATCTAAACATTATTTAAACCATTTTATAAAATGTGACATGATCAGCGGTCTGCTGGGCCTTTTCATTTGAGAGCAGAGCGTTCTTAAGGTCCAGTCCAGTGAGTTTCCAGGTCTGGATGTGAATGGCAGTGTATCTAGACCCAGCCTCCAAGTCCAAGTTTTAATTTTGGTTAATGCTTCTGCTGAATTAAAATCTCAATTAGATCTAGTCATCGGGAACCCGGCGTCGATCAGGGCTCGGTTGTTGTTGGTGGTGGGGTCCCGCCTGTGCCCAGAGCCAATTTCTGGGCTTCAGTCTGAATTCCCTTTTTCCTCTCCGTGGTGAGTAAGGCCTGCAAAAGTTGCTGACGATCATCCCAAGTGGGCACGTGAGCGAAAAGCACAGAATCTAATATACCCATAAGACCATCCCTCCCTTCCCCTCACAACCCCGCCCCTTCTCTGAAAATTTAGGGGTCTGTAAACTTCTAGTTATAAAGATTACTAGTGGTGAAGGGCCAGTACTGGTAGAACTGGTTTCTGTCTCCATGGGGAGAGGCTATCAAGAACTGTGGTCCCCTGGCTGCTTGGGCGGATCCCCGCTGAGCCCTCCTCCTCCTGGTGAGAAAGGCGGGGAACACGCCACTGGCCTCCCACAGGCTCAGGTTGGGCTGGAGCCCTTCCGGAGCCTCTCATGCCTCTGGAGTGGGAAGGACAGGATAAAAAGGGGAGGGGGGCAGAAAGGGCTGAAGCAGCGCGGGAAGATTTTTGAACCTGTTCCGCCAGGTTACGATGTCAGGAGTCTGGTCTGGGTGTCTGGGCTTCTCAAAGACCATGTCTTTGACCCAGCGCATGGAGGGGATGTCCACAGTTCCGCCATCCGTCCTTGAAGGTCAGCCACTCATTGCTGTAAGAAAACAGGAAAATTCTTCCCTTTTATAACTTTTAGTCTTAGCCCTCTGGCTCTTTCCCTAACGTCCTTGAAATGGTCCAGAAAGATACTCAAGGGTGTGGTCTGGGTTTGTCCCATCTTGTCAGTCAAAAGTTTGTCCATTAGACAGAGAAGATACGACACAAATAAACACATCACTTAAACAAAGACAACACTTAATCCTCCTGGTCACAGACGTGAGAAAAACAGGACTGAGATGACAACCTCCTGCCTTAGTTTTGCGGGACCTTCCCACCAGGTCTCAGCCAATTGACCAGGAGGAAGCACTCCCCTCTGGTCCCAGGTGCTGGGAGGAAGCACTCCACGCCAGCTACAGGTACTGGTGAGTTTGAGATGTCTCTTGGGTCTCACGGCATGGCGTCTTCCAGCAGTGCGTCAGCCTAGACCCAACCAAGGCCACTACCAATAAAGAAAAAAAAAAAAAAAGATAGCAGAAGAGCAGACAAGGACTAACACTTACTGGCCGTGCTCCACGTGTTGGAGTGTCCTGGGAAGATTTGGGGCTCCTGGCCAATGCACCAAATGTTATGCCTAGATGACGGGGACCCCAAAGACCACCAGGAGTCGGAAGCACATATGTGAGAACAAGGAGTCTTTATTTGGGCTCAAGCTCGGGCTCTCAGTCTTCACCAACTCAGTGGATCTGTGTAGTCAGCCCAGAAAAAAGGCCAAGTGGGGGTTTTATGGGATAGGGGAAGTGTGGTTACAGGAAACATGATAGGTACATCATCATTTCACACACAACCAATCGTAAGTATACAGCTCTCATAGTGGCAGAGTTGACCACTTAATTTTAGCAGAGTATCTATGGCATTTGACAAACCCAATCATCATTTTTAAAAGTCTTTTGAAAGTGACCAATAGTAAACCATGATTTAATGATTTGGGTGGGGTTAGTGTTAGAAATGGCTCACAGGAAATTTTCCTGTCCAAACAAAAGATGGACATGGGAGGCATGGATGACAGAGTATGAGGCTTTAATTTTCTTCTTGCAAAAAAGGTGACCTTCCCACGTGCAAGTGGAGAGAGGCCCATGGAAAACGTGGTAGGTACCGACTTAAATCCCTAGGTCCCTCCCCCTGCCTCTTCCTATTGGCAGGATGCACAAGCTTCCTGATTAGGTCTAAGTTATTGGTTCACGGCCAAGTTTATCACAACGTCATTACCTTTTCTCTCCTTTCCCTTTACACCTTTGTCTGGTCACCTGGTCAGGTAAAAGGCAAAAATGTAAAGATCCGCCATCTTGAACAATGTGCCACTGCTACCGCTAAGTGACACTCACAGTTAGGAAAGGCATTGAGTGATTGGTGGGACATAGCTGGGCAACTATCTATAATTTCCTGATTTTTTCCCCGGGCCCGGGAATGCCAGATTTGTGTTAACCCTTTCTGTTTGGCTATTACTAGGTAACCAAGTGCCCCAAGGCTATCCTGGCCTTGGGCATTCTTTTACAATTGTTTTCTCAGGAAGCCGAGGCTTAGATCCAGTAACTTTTAGAGTAAGTTTGAAGCCTGTCCTGGAGTCTGTTTAACCTGGGCTCTTCATTCTCCTGTTACTAGCACCTTTTATTAGTGCAGCACATTAGTTATGCTGGATTCACTTGTGCTGATAATTATTACTAACTGAAGTCCATAGTCTTTGCTAGGATTCACTCCTGGGGTTGTACGTACTGTGGCTTTTAACATTAAGTGACATCTGGTCTCCCATCATGACATTGCATGTATCGCCTTCACATGCTTAGGTCCTCCCTGGCTTCCTTGATACTCACCATGATCTGCTCCTGCTGAGCTGGTAAAGGCAGAGCCAGCCATGACAGCCAGCCACGGTGTCAGCAAGCACTGTTGTGTCCTGACCCCGAGCCCCTACTGCCTCCTCCGCTGGGCTCAGGGTGAGAGCTTGGGACCCAGCTGGGGTGAGCAAAGCTCTCTCACGAAAGAAAGTCAAGTAGTGTGGCTCTCCCTCTATGCGGCTGTTTTTCAGGACAGAGAGGTGGAGCCCTGCTTGGTCTTTCAAGGAGACCTAGTGTTGGTCATCGGGTTCCCACAGGCTGGGTCTAGGCAGGTGCTCGGGGCTGGGCTGCCTGCATGCTGGGGGCAGACGGGCAGAGGAGAGAAGAGGCAGAGACGCCACGTCACTGTTTCTAAGCATCATTCACGTTTTCACGTCCTTGAGCCTGGTAGTGACGGAGGCCAGCGTGATGAGCTCATGAGTGAAGCAGGCTCAAGCGAGGTCCAGGAGCACCCGCTAGCCCAGGCAGCTACTATAGTGTCACGTGGGCTTAGAACGTGGCACAGAGAGCACCAGCCCGCCCAGTGCGAAGACAGCAGCTAGCTATTCCTGCCCTTGTCGCCTCAAGCCTCCCTCCTGGTGGTGGGGTCCCCGGGCATCTGCGCTCACTCCGCTCTGCGTCCTCAGAGGCCAGTATCCTGGCTTCTTGTAGGATAGCACTCTGCTCCCGAGCTGACCGTATGGCTCTTCACATAGTGATTTTGGGAGTAGAGGGCACAATGAGAAGAACATTTAAGAAAAAAAAGTAAATTGAGAATGGACTATATTAGTGAAGAGACTGAGAACAAAAACAAAAATGGAGATTAGCATCTGAGGGAAGATAGTCTACATCTACCAAAAAGAATGACTAGGTATTATTTTTGTAATAATATCATTCTTATTTTCAGGTACAAACTGCCACAAGGCTGAAGGTCGTGAAGGCCAACCAATTCAGATCTGACACTTAGGAATGTTGCTTTCCCTCTCTGGGGTCATTTTCCACATGTGCTGAGTAACTACCCTCAGCACCCGGACAGACCTGCTGTGGGGACTCCCTAAGTGCCCTGCAGGCGGTGTGCGCACAGGGGTCAGTGCCCGGTCCTCGTTCACAGCGCACGGTTCTAGTCACAACAGAGACTCTCTTTTGGAATAATTATAGATTAATAGTAAAACTGAGAAGAGAGTAAAGACAGTTCCCATATATCTGTGCACAGCTTCTTGACATTTTACATGTTGTATTTATTAAAAATAAAACCTGGGTTGAAGATGTAGCTCAGTGGCAGAGTGCGTACCCGGCACGCATGGGACTGTGAATTTGATCCTCAACACTCCCCCAGACACCCGAGAACTACTATTGATAATTATTGCTAACACCATTCCAGCTTTTCAGATTTCTATGGTCCTTATGTAGCACCTGTTTTCCCCTTCCAGTCTCACATGTTGAGCTCACTTGTTTCTCTTATCAGCGTCATTCATGGCACCAAATGCCTCTGCCCTCTCGGTTATCCAGGCAGTGAACCTTGCTGTCTCCACCTTATGTTCAGAGGCAAAGGTGGAGCTCCACCTACAAGCTGGGCCCTTCATGCTGAGATCTGTGCAGGGCACGTGAGGGTGGGTGGCTAGACGGGGTGGAGGTTTGCTTCAAGTTGAGCAGGAAGAGGAGATGTGGGGCTGGTGAAACCAGAGCTGCTCCTCTTACAGCTGAAGTCGCAGGTCCAAGGCGACCGTTGTCCAGCAGTCGCATCAGGATGTCCCCAAGAGCTTTTATGCCCAAGGTTGGAGAAGTCTTGCTGCCTTATAAAATCCTCTTTGGCTTGTGCTTTTCACCCAGGTCCTGGCTGTTCCTTATTGTATTACACATGTATACAATGAAAGGTGAGTGCCCTTTTTTTTTTACCTGAGATCTTACGTGGTCTACAGTATTGAGATTGCACATGGTTACTTTGCAATCACAGATGTGGGGAGCCATGGCCTACCACTTGCCTGAGCACCTCTGGGCTGACACCACATTTTGGATCCAAAAAGACCATGTATTCCTATGTTAGCCTCAGGATTATGGGATGGTTTAGCAGCAGTGAGAGAGGACCAACTTCATGGAAGGTGTGGGCCCAGTAGAGGGGTAGGACTCACCCCACAACCCCTCTCTTATCTCCTACAAGGTAAATGTGAGGCCAGGAAGAGTCTTACATTAGAAGACCACCTGGAAGGAGTCATCAGTATCTTCCACCAGTACTCAGTTCTGGAGGGGAAACATGACACCCTTTCCAAGAGTGAACTGAGGAAGCTGGTTGCTGACCAACTTCCAAACACCATCAGGGTAGGCGATGCCCTCATCATAAGCGATGCAGGCGTCCAGCGATTGGGAAGAATGGTAGTTGCAACAAGAGCTTGTTGAAAATCCTAGAATTCTCCCGTTTGAGTTTCACAGCATGTTTCCTCTGTTCAGTGGGCTAGGACTCTGCCGTTCACTCTTGGTCACTCTGTGTCTCTTTCCTCAGTTCTTTTCTCTCATGTGTGCTTTCTCTTACATGAAGCAGAAACACGAGGAGTGGGAAGTGGGGAGAGGCTGGGTTAGTGAGGTAAGCAGCACTTTTGTGTCAAGGTTTGTGTGATTTTGGGTAGATTCATGAGAGGCACATTCTCTGTTTTGTGACATTTTTTATTCTCAGTCCCAGAGCTGTTCAATGTTCACATTTCTAGCCATTCCTAAACTGATCTCTGAAGGTTGAAAGGGGGACCAGCATTACGTGGTTTGCGATCAAGGACTCTTGCTTTCTCTCTCTCCTAGTTTCCCAAAGCTCAAGCTTCCATTGAGAAAATATTCTAAGGTCTTAATGAAAATGAAGACAGACTGGTCAGCTTTGCTGAATTTCTGAACCTGGCTCCTGGGTTGCTCACAAAAGCTCTTAAGAACATCTCCCTAAAGCAGGAAGCTCCCTGGGGGCTTTATTTCCAGCAGAGTCTCTAAGAACATGTGTTCCTTCCTTCACCAAAGCCTGGCCTGGCCTGAGAAGACTGAGATTTAATAAATGTACTGTGGAGAAGTTCTACTGAAGTCATTGTGCTTTGTTTCTTCCTGCACCCTTAATCCACCAGGGCCATCACACTTATTCCTTTCTGTAATTTCATTAAATCTGCAGAACTTCTTTTCCATTATAGTTCAGCAAATATTTATTGAAAGTTGTTATAATTTGGATTTGGAGTATCATCCAAAAGTCTCATGTAAGTATGGGTACTGTGTATTGCTGGGAGGAAAGGCCTGTCTAGAAGGGGTGGATGTTTGAAGCTTGACATGAATGGGTATGTGCTTATTCTGACTTTCTTCGCTGGGTTGGCTCTGCTCTTCCATGTTGTGAGGAGCTCTTTCTCTGGCTCTGGTCCTGTCATGTCTTTCTACAATTTCCAACTGCCTACCTGTGAATGAACTGTGACCTTCTGAAACTGTGAGCTAAAATAAATCTTTCCTCCCTAAAGTTGTAGATGTCAGGTATTCTGTCCCAGCAACGAAAAAGTAACTAAGACCTAAATTGATACCAAGAGTGGGGTCATTGCTGTGCGTCTACCAGATCATGTGGTTTGGAAGCCTTTGGAATTGCTTTACAGGAGGAGTTTGGCAAGGTTTGCCAGCTGGGGAAAACTTGGAGTGCCCTGAGCCAAGCTTGATGGAGGATTCTGGTTGGAGTTCGGAAGACCATAATACTGATAGAAGTTCAGATTGGGAATGTCAGGCTCAAGAGGTTTCAGATGGCAAGGAGAACTGTATCGACAAGTGATCTGAAACCCTTGTATGTTATAGTCTAGCAACAAGTGTATTGGAATTTTACCCTTGTCTGGAGACTTGCCTGAAATTGGGATTAATCTAGCAGAGGAAGTATTAAAGCAGTCCAATGTTCAGGATGTTATATGGCTACAGTTTGAGGCTTTTAGCTAACTCTACGGTGAAATACAGGAAAAAATGGCAGAGAAAAATGCTATAAAAAGTTTGCAGTTTTCCAGGCCAAAAGGGAAAAAGAACACAGAAAAGTTAAAGAGATTAGCATTAAAATAATGCCAAGTACTTGGAAGCAGAACTATACATTAAAAAAAAAGGAAAGCTTGAGGTAGTGTCATGAATCAACAAGACTCCACCCTTTATCAATTAAAAGGTGAAGAGGCAAAGGATCTTCATATGAGAATAGTACCGGGCATCCTGTAGGGCCAAGGAGAAAAATGTTGGTTGGAGTTCAACCATCTAGGAACTTAGAGGCCTTTACAGCGTTTGTCTAAGGGGACCATGCTACTGCTCAAGCCAGTGGTGGGCCCTGACAGCATTCACATGGTCCTGGCTTTTACAGGCTCACCGAACACAAGAGTTGTGGGGTCACTGAGGCTTCCATCCAGATTTCAGAGGAAGGCTTTAGAGGCTGGGCAGTGTGTCTGTAGGAAGGCAGTGCATGAAGTTGTGAAGGAGAAATCTAAGGTGTAGTGAAGATGCTGGAAATGCAAAGATGCCAGAAGTGTGGACTGTAGGTTGAGAAAAGCTGTGGGCTATGAGTGAGGCCAGGCCAAAGGAAAAATGACGGAAGTTGCAGTCCATGGCAACTCTGTCGGGGTGGGGCCACCCAAGCACTTTGTTGTTCACATTTCGCCATAGTTTATCCCAGGTGCTGGACATGGAGCTGCAGGATTTAACCCTTGCCCTGCTGGGTTTAAAACTTCTTTGGTCCAATTGCTTTCTATTTTTTTATTTCTTCCCTGTGAAATGGAATATTTGGCCTTTGCCATTGTATGTTGGAAGAATTTAACTCTTTGGTTTTCACAGGAGCTCACAGCTGAGAGTTTTTCTTATATCTCAGAGGAGACTTTGGACTTGAACTTTTCTTTTTTAGTAGTTCTGGAACTGTTAATACTTCAGCAACTCTTAAGAAAGGACTAAATGCGTTTTGCAGAAGAAGGTAGACATGGGTTTTTTAGATATTAGGGGTGGAATGTTATGGTTTGGATCTGGGGTGACCCTCAAAAGCCTCATGTACTTGTGGACACTATGTACTGTTGGAAATGGGGCCTGGATGAAAGGGGCAGATGCGTGGAGCTTGACCTGGAAGGATGCGTGCTGGTTTTGTTCTTCCCTGCTTGGCTTTCTTCTTTCTCTGGCTCCAGCCCTGCTGTATGGTGTCACACTATCAGCTGCCCACCTGTGAATGGACTGTGACCCTCTGAAACTGTGAGATAAAAATAAATCTTTCCTCTCTAAAGTTGTGGGTGTCAGGTATTCTGTCCCAGCAACAGGAAAGTGACTAAGATAAAAGTCGATTATTTCTTCATTCATTCAACAACTGTCCATTGAACACCTCTAATCATCATAGACCAGAGATAAAAAGTCCTCTCCAGACTGAGTTCTACTGGTAACAAATGGCATAAATCTATTGCAATAAGCAAGCGAAGAAATTGTAGTAGATGATACATTGGCCATTGATAGTAACTGACACAAAGAGAAAGAAAATACAGAAGCAGGGTTGGGACAGAAAGGGAGGTATGGGATGTCAGTTTAGAAGGAATGGTCAGGAGCAGATATCTGAAATCAATGAGAGTGATCTGAAGATAAGGGAGATAAATGGTGGCCAGGAATTCCTTGCACAGAGGGCCAAGCCCTTTTGGGCAAATGCTTGACTATTAAAAAGAAATAGAAAAAAACCAGTATGACTTAAAGTAGAATTCCAGATACATAGAATTACAGTGAGAAGTGGGTCTCAGGTGAGAGGAATATGATCATTTTTAAATATGAGAATTATTTTTAATATGTTTTATTCATTTGTTTGCTTAAGCCTTTGAAACTTAATAAGTACTTTACACTTCCAATATATTTCATAGCTATGGCTATGCGGGATTTGCTTGGCAGCAGGTTGTTAATGGGATGACCAGTTCTGTTTTCTCTGCTTGCTGGACCAGCAGCATTTGACTCTGTTTCAATAAAGACACGATCTGATTTCCTGAAGCGGATTCCACAGCCGACAGTCAGAGTCTGGGCTAGAATGGACTCCAAACCAGGCAAGTTGAATAGTGAAACTCCCACACCCAGGCTTCCCCGAGAACCAGAAAACTTGTGCACTTGGTAGGATAAAACAAAAAAAATTTAGTGAGAATCATGAGGGAAAAAAATGGAGGGTAAAAATCTCAAAAACTTGTATATTTCCCTGAAAAGAGGCTGATTTAATGTGGCCAAGGAAGATGTGGTTTCTAAAGAGCTAAGCACCATTAAAAACATAACAAAACAAAAATCCAACTACTTTATAGAGAAGCAGTGAGGAAGATACTGCAAAGACACCTGAGGAATGGGCCAGATCTCACCCATTGCAGCTGGACGGGTATAAAAGCTTCACTTCCTGAGCAGACTTTATTTTTGGAAGACAGTCCCAGCGTCCTCTATTTATTCAGGGCCTTCTAGGCAAGTGTTCTTCTGTGGTTAACCATCCAAAGGTCACAGTAGCCTTGACCCAAAGGAGCCCAGCTACTGCTGAGGCTGGTGTCTGACCTTGATATCATCCACGCGGTGCTGGTTCTTTCAGAAATGCAGAATGCAGGAGTTACAGGGTCGTGATGCTCCCATGGAGATCCCGAAGGAAGGCCTGTGAGGCCAGGAAGTAGGTGACGGGACCAACACCCTGAGAGGAGCCTCCGTGAGAGTGAAGCTGAAGTGGACACCCTAGCAAGTTGGAGGTGCCGGAAACACGGATATCTGCTGAGGAAGCCCTAGGCAGGTGGGAAAGTCAGCTCAAGAGAGAGGCTATATGGGTTGCCGCAAGCCCAGCAGTAAGGGTTGGGGGGCTGCTCACGCCCTTTGGAACTCACATCATGACATGTGTCCAGGATTCTAGATCTTACAGATTTTGTGTTTGCCCATGCTGGCTGTTGGTCTTATATTTTTTCCATCTCTCCTTTTTATCTCTCACTCATCCTTTTTGGAATGCAAAATTTTTCCCATGCTTGTCTTATCATTGTATGTTTGAAGTATGTGTGAACTACAGTTCCCACAAAGCAGCCTCACTTGTAACAAACCTGATCAACTGATCAGAATTTCAACAAAGGAGGAAAGGTGTGGATTTTGGGCATGTGATGGGATCGTGAGAACTCTAACTTCACCAGTGGATTAGTCCACTGATGGTTTCATAGCCCGATGGCGTTATTGGGAGGTGATGGAAGATTAGGAAATTACTTCATTTGAAGGTACTGGGTGTTGGGTTGTATGTATGCTCGGAGACTTCACCTTGTCCCTGGCCCTTCCCTCTTGGTCTCTGCTCTCTGTCTCTGCTCTCTGGCCATGATAAGGTAAGGCAGCTTCAGTCCACCCTGCTCTTTTGCCATAGTTCTCTACCTCACCACAGCCCCAGAAACAATGGAGCCAGCCCAACATGGACCTCTAAAAACTCCCTTTAAGTGTTGTTTTCAGGTATTTTGTCAGAGCAACCAAACATTGACTGATATACCCAGCCAACTACATTGGAAGTCATGTGTCAGAGGCTCCTTGGGAGGCCCCAACCTCCTTGAAGTTCAGGGGCTACTTCTTCTGTGAAGCCTTCTCCAGGCAGTGCCATTAGCAAATTATTCTGATTAGGACTCTTCAGGGCTGTGCTGGCCTGGTGCACACCTGGATTCAAACAGTTAAAGGAGGTGAGAGGGAGAGTTTCCTGACACCCATGAGAGATTGTTACGACATTGTTAGCTGATTCTTTGCATTGGGAGTGGAGTCCCAGGACATCCCAGGGCCTGTGATTTTCTTTGAGGTCACATATGCAGACAGTGTTGGGCCCTACTCCAGGCGTCCTCTGAGCTGAGGCCGTGTCGGTCTATTCTACTGCATTTTGAACAACGGCTGCAGACAATTCAGGTCGGTAAAGATCTTCCCTCATCCTGCGCGGTGTCAGGAGAAGGCTGGTGCCTTGGGCTGAATTGCTCATCTGCAGAAAGAAGTGGGGTATTTTAAGAGGGCTCCTTGGCCAGCAACCTTTGTGATTCTGTGTTACAGTCTACACTGTTGATGTCTGACACCGGCCCAGAGTAATAGTTCTCTACTCTCCCAGCTTCCACCAGGTGGTACTACTGAGCACCCTCTTGCTTCGCGAGGTCCCTCAGTGGTGGCTGGGCTGAACTAGCTGGGCTTTGTCCTTTTTTAAACTGTGCAGATGTTCGTATTGAACACCAATACTGTCCTGTCTTTTTTTTTTTTTTTAACAGGAGTGTGTTTTTGGTTTTCACTGAAAAGTTCTGAAGGGCGTAGGAGTTTTCATACTTATTTATATTCTAATGGATCCTCAATGCTTATCATACAGCTTTGGTTTGCACAAAATCATATTTTGGAAATGCAATCATTCATCAGAAGTTGAACCAAAATAGGAAGACATGAACATAATTATTTTTTAGCAATGGTGGATTGAGAAAGTAAATTTTGATGCCCATGATATTTGTAAAACCCCTGTGAAAACACTAAATATGTAATTGGCCTTTGTACCTGTTCTTGACACACAGGAAGCGTTGAATGATGGGAGTGTTAAAATCACCCTTTGGTATTCACAACAGGGCACCACCACACTTAGTTGATGCTAGAGATGCGACTCTCGGCAGCTCCCGGGGAACCTGACTGCCACGAAAGTTGGCGACTCCCCCCACCGACGCAGGGGAGGCATGGGAGCTGGAGGCCGTGATCAATCATCCATGTCCAATGATTCAGTCAATCATGCCTACATTCTGGGTCCCCAGGGAAACCTTGTCAACAGGGTTTGAAGTTTTCGCTCTCCACCTCCAGGGTGACGCTCCTCCGGGACGCCCTTTGTGCCTTGCCTGGTGCAACGTTTCCGTCTTGGAGATTGTGAGCTGCATCTCTTCACTCACTGGCAGTGGTCAGCAGCGCGCCTTCCGGAGTCCTCACAGCCATTCTAGCAAATTGTCAAATAGCACGAAGGGACTGGGGAAATGTTTGATTTATGGGCAGTCAGTTACAAATAGGGGCCATGCAGCCCAGGTTAGATAGTGAGTTCAGCCCCAGCCTTAATTACAGAGTGAGAAGATGTCTCAAAAAGGGGGAGGGGGCACCGTTATTTCAATTGGCACCTGGAGTGGGATCTTCCAACCTGCGGACCTGCGCTACTTCTGGGTGGTTGCTGTCAGAACTGAGTTGAATTTTAAAGCATTCAGTTGGTGTTTGGAGATCTCTGCTATGGGGACCCATTCTTCTGGTGTCAGAGGGATGGTGAGTAGTGAAGGAGTACAGGAAGCATCACCCCAAGATGTACCACTCTGTCTTGATAATTGATCTTATCACATCAAGGGCCTTGGCCAGCAGTAAATGCTTCTGTGAGATCTCTTATCTGCTTCAAGTGTGGACCTCGGGGAGAAACTGGCTACCTCTAGGCCCCTTCCTGAGGGTCACTAGCTAAAGTCATATCTCAGGGAGAAAGAAAAAAAATATGTCGACCGACCTGTACAGACTTGTGTCACACAGTGTCTAAAACTTCAGTACTGCAGAGATACATTTATTTATTCCTTGTCTGTTATGGTGGCCATACAGACTTGTTCCTGGTCACTTTTCCTCATTTCCCTGGCCTTCCCAGGGCAGTTTCCCCTGGCCTTCAGAGGCAAGATGGCCCAGTGGTCAACAGGTGCCTCCACCTTTACTGGCTGTGCCACCTTGGCCGCATCCCTTTACTTGTCACTCTTTGCTAGCAAGAGGTAGATGTAAATGCAACGAAACCATGCTCAGCACAGAGAAAACTCAGCATTTCTCAGTGTTTTGATATCTTCTGTCTCTAACGCATTTCCAATCCTACAGAAACGTCACAGGCTCACTCGTGCTCTAGCCTTATTTCACGTTTGTCTGTCGCACTCCTGCCCTCCTCTCCTTCCCCCTCCCTTCCTTCCGTTCTCCCTCCTTTTCCTCCCTCCCTCTTCCCCTCTCTCCCTTCCTCATTCTATGTCTATTTTTTCTTTCAGTAGCAGAGAGTGAACCTAGGCCCTTGCACTTGCTCTGCCACTGACCTATATCCCAGCTCTTTTTAAATTTCATTTTGATACAAATTCAATCTGCCCAAGCTGGACTGAAGTAGTGATCATCCAGCCTCAGTCCCTTGAGTGACTGGGATTGTAGACATGCGCCGGTGCGCTTGACTCTTTCCAGCTTTCTACGTGGCAGAACAGCAGCTGTTCAGAAGAGGACTAACGCCGTATGTGCTTATCTCTTTCACCCCAACAACCCACCCTCTGAGGATTTTAAAGCGTCTTGCAGCTGCTTCCAGCATAGCCCCCTGCTCACGTATCTTGAAGTCACTGGGTAGGATACCAGTTTGTCCTAATTCTACAGACAAATAGGTTAAGGTGGTCACATTTTTTAAAATTTTAAAGTACTGGGCTGGAAGAATACCACACCAGTTAGAGCACTTGCCTAACAAGTGCAAAGCCCTGGGTTTGATTCCCTAGAATCACACAAGCTGGGTGTGGTGACATGCACGTGTGATCCAGCACTTGGTAAGTTGAAGCAGGAGGTTTGCTATGAGTTAAAGGCCAGCCTGGGCTACATAGTGAGTTCAGTACCAGTCTGGACTACATATACAGCAAGACCCTATTTCAATAAATAAATAAATAAATAAAGTTCTTGCTAAGCACGCCACACTACCTCTGAGCTAGCCCTCTATTACCTTCTTGAGGGTTTTCTCTATCCTTGAGTAGTCTGAGGTCCTGGGGACTTCAGAGCCAACAAAGGGTGAAATCTCCTTTCACACACGATTGGAAAGCCTATCTCTTGCTGTAGGAACTTCTGACCCCAAGAGTTAGTGCTTCCTGTAACCAGTGTCCACAAGCAGAAAGAGTAGAAGAAGGATATTTGTGTGTTACAAGTTTGCCTGGTTCCATGGGTGGTTATGAGTGAGGTTGAGGGAGCTGGGACATAGAGATGTGAGGGGACGTAACAGGTGCAGGTTTGACACTCGACCTGTAAGCACACTACCTTAAAATTTTATCCCAATGTCTCCCTCTACCTCCAGACTGTGAACTTCTAAAGGGAAAAATATTATTCACTTAATTTCTATTTCCTTATTCTCTCTAGCACCTGTCAAAGTGTTGCACGGAGCACATAACATGTGGCAAAATTCTTCTGAAATGTTAACGTCAAGGAAAAGTTGGCATCAAAATGCATCAACTAAAGGCAACAGAAGTGTCTAGGAAAAAGGGATTGATATGACGCGTTTGGATATATTCCAGCAATAACTGTACTGGCTGAAGATCAGGCGAGCACTGAGGAAGCACATGAGATCTCCACAGCACAAAGTTAAGTATAGAGAGAAGCTACAGGGGAGCCGTGAAAGGAAGGGGTCACCCTGCGTGTCCTGCTGTGTGTGGGCGGTTCCCACGCCGACTGCTTACCCTCCTCCGCCCACTTCCTGGTCACTGTAAGTCCGAGATGGCATTTCTTTAATGACAGAGCGCATTATTCATCAATTGTCCAAGGGTGAATCATATTTCTGTACCAAAACTGTTAATTATATGATTTCAAGGTTCTAATTTTATTTTTGTTCCTTGATTATGGTTATTACAGTGGTAAACATCTTCCTGGTTATGGCTTTTAACATATGGTTAATTCATTTCCTGGGATAAAATTCACAGAGAAACAGTGGCTAACTCAAAGCTTCTCCATAAAATTCTCTTGGCTCTAGCTTCACACTGCCAGGTGATAATTTTTTTTTTTTTTAAATTCAAGATATATTCTTAGTTTAGGAGTACCAAAATACATTGACAAGTCATTTATTTGTTGAGAAAATTGCTATATTGGGTAGATGATGGCAACTAACGAAGACACTAGCTTAACATACCTCTCCTGGATCTACTCCTGAAAGTGTTACAGGCCTGTGCTGTGGCAAATTGAGGGAGGGAAGACCACCTGTCACCTGTCGGGGGCCTGGTGGTGTCTGTGTCTGTCCCCCACATGGCCAACCTAGACGGCTGGCTCCCTCCTGAGCAGCGTCACTTCCACACGGCAGTAGGTATTTCCTGAAGGACGACGCTGGCCTCGCCACTTCTCTTTGACCTCCTGAAAACTCTCCCTTGGCTTCTTTCCACGCACAGGACAAGGCGGCAGCTCTCGCCAGGCGCACAGGGCCCTTTGCCTTCGTCTCCACTCGGCCTCTGCAGCTGTGGGTCCTCTGAGTCCCCCTGGGGCTCCCTGAGGACTCCACCCCTGAGCCGGACACACACTTTCAGACTCCAGCCCTTGGCTCAGGCAGGATTCTTTGCCTAGAGCTCTTGGACCGGCATTCCTCACTGTGACTCAAAACTTCTCTTTGAGTCCCAGCTCAGCTGCCACCTCCCTAAGAAGTCTTCCTCAACATCCCAGGCAGAAGATGCTCCCTGTTGGGTGCCCAGAGTGCCCTGTCCATGCTGCTCAGTCACTGTGTACAGTGCACCATGACAGAGCGTGAGTCTGTTCCCTCTCTCATCCCCACCCTGTGAGTTGGCCCAGGCTCATGTTCACCAGGCCAGCAGTAGACATGCTATGGTGCAGGTTCTGGGGAAATATTTGTAGAATGAATAAATGTGTACACTCTTCACCGTGCAGATGGGAGTTTTGCTAATTGGGGGAGGACCTTGGAGGAACGTGTGCTTGAGTGTGAGCCTGACCCCACCTAACCCGGGGCTGGCAGGAGGAGCCCTGAGGTGGGAGACGGTGATGAGAACTTTGTAATTCATACATGCTTCATCCCTTTCATAGTGATATATCTCTGTGATGTCACCTCGGGAATGCGGGCAAGTCACGGTGCTGCGGAGAGCCTGTGGGGAGTCATACGTAGGCTGTCACAACTGGAAGCACCCGGGATAGGCAGGCTGTGGGGCTTGGTGGGGGCTTCCCTGCTCACACAGCTGCCCTGAGCATCTCCGGGGTTCAGCGCAGGCCGGACTGTGGATTCAGAGCAGCCCTGACGCAACGGCAACAGGTCAACTCCACTTCCAAGGGAATCACAGGGCCAGGTGAGCCGTGTTGGGAGGGTCCACATTCTACAGAGCAGAGGTGCACACCTTACCTGGTTTGGACAATGTGTATGGCATGGATGGGTGGCCCGTCATCAGCTAAGCTGTGGCCCCAAAGTTGTTTAAGACCCTAAATGAAAAGTATGGTTTTAACTTTCTCACAGGTTGTATGTTTGAAACCAGTTCTAGATGGATCGGTTGTGTGGACTTTTAAAGTCTCCTAAGTGCTCTGGGTTTCATTTTCTCTCAGAAAACAGAGTCTGGTGCCTATCGTTCCAAGGCCAGTGTGAGGATTAAGCAGTATGCGGAGCCTGGCTGGCTCCAGAAGGGGTGCAGGTAGTGTCTGTCCTAGTTCTGACCTGAGCCGGGTCTGGGCAGAAGTGGCCCTACGAAAACAGGGGACTCACCTCCATCTCCACAGGAAATGGGGAGCAGAGGTTCTGGGAATCAGGATGGCGGACGGGCACTACGCAGAGCTGGGGAGGCCGCAGGCCTGTGGGGCTGAGGGGTCTGTGCACAGTGGGGGCGAAGGTGGCGATGTAGGTGTCGCGTGCACATCCCAGCGAGAGGAAAAGTCATGCCACGAGGGCAGGGCCGGATTTCCTGGGAAACAGAGTTGTCTTAGTGACCCACTTGTGGGACAAAGCAGTTTACGGCAGGGGAGATTCTGGCTTTTCGTGGCTTTAAAATTTCTTGTTACAAACAACATGAACACTTGCTTGCTTCCAAGACCATTAGTTTCTCCTTGTTTTTGTAGCAGGTCACTCCTAACCCTAGGATGGGCTGCAGGGAATGACCAGGAGGTCCTTGGTTCCACTGAAAGAACACGACACCATCCTGATATTTCTCAGGACAGCTTCTTAATGTGCGGTGGATTTGAGTCACATCTGTAAGGTGCCAGAAAGAGTGCAGGGAGGGCGTCTGAGACAAAGTGTAGGAATTTAGGCAGGAACGGGATGTCAGAGGTTCTGGGACGAAGTGTCCACTCTGGGGTGGACTGGGTCAAGGGAGATGCTGCTGTGTCCTCCCAGACTGTCCGCTGGTCCCCGCTGTTCTACTGCTGCATCTCCAGATGTTCCCCCATTGCAGGCCAGAGCCCAGCTATCATGCCAGACACGCCAGTGGAGGAATCCCTCTTCCAAATCATCCACTGCTACCACCAGTATGCAGCCCGGGAGGAGGATGTGGAGACCCTGTCCCTGGAGGAGCTGAAGGCCCTGCTCACGGACAACGTGCCCCGCTTCATGGAGGCCTTGGTATGTTGGGTCTGTGGTCAGGATGGGGGACAGAGCGGTGATGAGGACACCCGTACAGGGTTGGACCTGGGTTGGAAATGCGTGTTGGAGGTGAGTGGGGAGGGCGTGGGAAGCAGGGCTCTTTCACTGTAAGAATCCTGAACTTGGGAAAGGGAGTGGAGAGGGAGCACAGAAGGCTGAGACTGCCCAGCTTTCTCGCCTTGCCTCTCACCTGGCTCCACTCCAGCTCGGACACAGCTAGCTCTTGACTTTCCATCCTGTTCCAGCCTGCGCAACGCCGCCTGAGCACTGGCTGTGAACTCAGATCCAGCCCTTCCTTCTGTACCATGACCCCGTGGAGGGTAGTTTTGGCTGTGGAGGTGGCTCTAGGCAAGGTAGTGGTAGGAAAGGAAATCTGTCTTAACCTCTGGACCCAGGAGCCTCTCAGACCTGGCCAGACTCTAGTTGTGATCTCCTCTTCTGGCCTGGCATCCTTAGCATCTTCTCAGTCATCAGTATGGTCCATAATTACTGGGCTCCTTGGGGACTACAGAGCCCGTGGGAGTGTCTGCGGGTAGGCTGCCCTGCGCCCTGTGTTCCACGCACTGGGACCTCTGCACTGGCTTCTCTAGAGGACGTCAGGTCCATTCAGGTAATAGAGAGCCAGTCCTGCCCTGCAGGCTCTGCTGACAGGTACAGGAGAGTTCCTGGGCTCCTCATGAGGGCTGTTCACCCCTGCTGGGAGGTGGGCTCCTGACCCTTCTTGGCTAACCCCCGCCCCATCCTCTACCCTAGCCCATTCCCTCTGGACTGAGGTACCAGCCTCATCCTGTCCCCACCCCAGGACCAACGCAAATGGGGATTGGGACAGAAGAAGGCAACCCAGAAGGAAAGAGGGTTTGTTGTGGTTAGCGGTGTTTCTGTGAAAGCTTTTCCTCTCCAGGGGCTGGGCCTGGACTGCTCAGGCCCTGTGTGCGTGAGGCTCACTGTAGCACCCAGGGCCCACGGGCTCTTGGGCACAGATTGCCAGCCTTGTGAGAGCAGCGCCCGCCCAAGGCAGAGGGCCTGCAGATCGTCTCTTCCGAGCAAGTTTCCAGAAGCAATGGGATTGGAGGAGCAGGAGGTGGAAGGCAGTGAGGAGAAAGGTGGTGGATCTGCCCGTAGGGATGAGGGGCTGCCCCCACTCCCACCCCAGGTCGCAGATGCTTCCAGACGCAGCACTTCCTTGGCCTCAATGCTTCTCACATGCTTCATACTGGCTGGGAGCATGCTCATGCCCACTAGGCAAATCTTGCTGGAACCACTTTACCTGTCACTGCCCTGTGGACTCCCCCCCACCCCACACACCTGTTCCCATGTGTCTGGTCCGCTTGCTCGGTCGGCCCTGGCTTTCTCTCGCTGTCTCTCTTACCTCAATGCCTCTTTCTTCTCCCCTACCATTCCCAGCCCTAGAACACCCAAGATAGCTCCAAATACCCTCATTGCGCTCTCTGTGTAGTGACACAGGCCGTCGGTCATAAACAGGGCCTAGGCAGATGCTACAGCATGCAAACATTTGACTCTGCTTTGTGATGGCCCCACCCTACTGTTGGGGATACAGATCTGAGGGGCAGGTCTGTCCTGCCTGTGGGTGGTTCCTCGTGGAGAGGTGGAAGGAAGGAAACTCCTGCCTTCAGGGAGCCCCCATGGGGTCCCTCCAGGGAAGCCGGCTGTGTGGCCAGCTGGCCAGGCTTTTCCAACAGGTGGTAGAGGATGAGAGTTGTGACTGGGGATGCCAGGCTGCTTGGGAGCTGTTTGCAGCTAGCCCACAAGCAGTGTTGTGGGTGGCTCACCCTCTCCTCATTGCTCAGGGCCGGAAGGAGCCATGCTACATTACGGAGCTGTTTCGGGCAGCAGACACGAATCAGGACAACCAGATCTGCTTTGACGAGTTCCTCTACGTCTTGGGCAAGCTGGTGAAGGACTACCACCTGCAGTACCACCGGCAGCTGTGTGCCCAGTACTCTGCCCGGCACAGCCTCTATTAGAGGAAGGACAGGTGGAGGCTGCCCCCGGACAGGTGTGGCCTGACCAGGGGCCCCTGAGGGGAGGACTGTGTGTGTGTGTGTCACCCTCATGTTCAAACAATCTCATGCATACTTCCAGATATTAGTCAGCTCGCAGTCTAGGAATCAGTCATCCAAAAAGGAGATGTGATCCCTATCCTGGGGTGCATCCGCGTTGTGTAGGGGACACAATTTTGCCCCCAGGGAACCTCTGATTGATGGAAGAAACAGTTTCTAGTAACTTCTATGTGGCGGGGGTAGGGAGCTGGGGAGGGAAATGACCCTTAGTTTTCAGTCTGAGAGGAGGAGGATCTTGTCTCAGGCAGGTGACACTCGACTAGGAAAGCCAAGTCTCACCAGTAATAGTGCTGCTCACTCATTCCCTATACAACAAGATAGGAGCGGGCCACACTGAAGTTTGGAGGCACCCCTGCTTGGAAGAAGAGTTTCAGTGAGTCAGTCACTACTGGGGGACTGGCTGTCCCGGAAGGGGATGAGGCTGCATTTCTGAGAGAACAGCAATGGGATATGTCCAGGAACAGTAAAAAGTTCTGGAAATAAAGTGCAAGGAGAATATATGAACTCTATGCTAGTGATCGGTGTAGACTAGACTCTGGAAGTCCTTGAGAGCTGAGCACTGGAATCTGGGCTTGCTCCTTCAGAAAGTGCGTCCCTGAGCAACTGCTTCCTTGGGCAGAAGGGCAGATGATCTGCTTCATGCTTTCAGAAACCATCTGGGGACCGCAGAGGATAGGCCAGACAAGAAAAGGTTGGGTCCCATTTTAGGTGGCTCTCGTGTAAACCAGGCAGGGAGCAGTGAGGACGTCAGCTATCCCATGCAGGGACAGAAGGCAGGGTGGGAGTAGACACAGAGAAGTGAGTCTGTGAGAGCCCCAGGCCTCGGCTACACGTGGAAGAAGGGGGGGGGGTGTCTGGGAATGAGGCCCAGGTTCAGGCCTTGGTGACCGAGGGGAAGATGACCCCAGTGACTGTCACGGACGTCACGGGTTGGGGTGGGGATCTGCCATGACCAGGAAGATGGAGCCCTGGGTTTTGTGTCTGCTGAGTCAGAGATGGAAGCAAGGTCAAAGCTGACAATCCTGCCCTGCAGAGGGGTGCTTCTGTCACAAGAAAGGTGGCCAGCCGCACTTGGGAGGCTGTCCACCAGAGGAGGCTTCCGGGTGGAGGACGGGAGGCTGGGTCTGGTTTTTACTAATAAAACACATTGATGGGTGCAGGTGTTACTCCTGACTCTGAGCTGTTTATGACTTAATGGTTCGGTCTTCCTGTTATCCCTGCCCTTTCCCAGTCAAGACCTGCCCTGCCCCATCCAGTTACTTCCCTGTCCCTGGGAGCTCAGGAATCTGAGTCAGAATCCTTCTGAGAGTGTCTCCTCTGCCTCCAGACACAGCTAAGCCCAGCTTGGCAGAGGTCTCTTCTGAGGGTGGGTTTGGGAATTCATGTCCCAAGCTTATTTTGATAGAAATGATGGATTTTAAAAGAATAACGAAAAATCACCACATTGCTCACCTCTGGGAGACTTCCTTTTTTTTTCCTTTACTATTTTAAGTACTGGGAATTGAACTCCGGGCCCTCACACTAACCTGTATCTCACCCCCCGCACCCCCTTTTATTTAAATTTTGAAATAAGGTCTCACTAAATAAATAAATTACCCAAGCTGGCAAAGACTTGTGACCTTCTTGTCTCGGTCTCCCAGAGAATTGGGATTCTAGGCTGCTCCACCATGCCAGCTACCGGGAAGAGCTTTCCATCCATTGCCTTCTGGGCCTTCCCCTTTCGAGGGGTGCATTTTGATACACTGTAACCAGGTGTCACTCTCTACGCCCTCTACCTGGCCCAGCGTCAGAACGCAGGTGCCCACCAAGATGGCTGTGAGGCTGAGGCGCAACCACCTGTGTCTTTGTGCCCCGCCCCGGCCCTTAATCATGGGGACTGGGTGGTTACTCGAGTCACTCTTCTTCAGAGCCCCGGGACAGTCCTTCCTTCCTGTCTTTCCTGAGGAGCATCAGCTTCCACAGGACCACAGCGGGTGCCCAGCCCGCCGCCTCGGTGCCCTCTGCAGCCCCTTCCTGGGGCTTCTCCACGGGTCCTGCCTGGCCTGTCCTCATTTCCTCAAGCTGGGGCTGGGTTGTTGGCACACACCCGGGCATGGGCTTTTTCCTGTAAACAGAGCCAAGTTCCTCTGCTGCTAGATTGCCCCATGTTCCTCAGGCTGGTGACACATTCTGCCTTTGCCCGATTCTTGGCACCCGCATCTTCTGTGAGGTTAGCTCAGTCTGGCTCCTGCTCTCTCTAAAGTGGCTAGGGCTCTCTGCTCCTGGACAGTCCTGGGGGTGAGGGTGTTCATGGTCTCCCTGGTCAGCCTGCGCTTGGTGCGGGCAGAAAGCCACCCATCGTATGTGCTTCTAGTCTCCTGCCCTGAATCTAGGGGAGGACTTTGAGTCAGGCCCTGTCTTATAGTTTCCCCACCTGCCCAATGGGTGTAACTGTGCCTGCCATGCCCACTTTCTAAGGTTTCAAGGAACACGGAGGGAATCGGTCAGTGTGACTTCGTCATTTTCAGTGCCTTTTGGCTGTGTTGAGTGCATTCGCAGTGCGACAGGTGTCCAGAAGCCTTTTTGTCTTGTAAGGCTGTGACTCTGCAGGTGGGACATGCAGCTCAGGCACAGAGCAAGCTCCTGCCTGACGTGCCCTGGGTTCAATCCCCAGTGCCGCGACAAACAGATGAGCAAGCCAACCACGAAGACTCTGGGCCTACTACACAACAGCCATCTGTGTCCCCTCCTTTTAACTCCTAGAACTGACTATTCCGTTTTCTGTTTCTCTGAATTTGAATGCTTCAAGTACTTTGTACCGGTCGGATTGTACAATATTGGTGTCCTGATCCTTTGGGATTAGCTTATCTCAGCGTAATGTCCTTAAAGTTGATCAATGTAGCAGCGTATGTCACATCTCCCCCCCTCTGTAAGAGCGGAATAATATTCCATCGTGGGCACAAGCCATACTGTCTCCACTTACTGACCTGCCAACGGCACTTGGGTTGCTCCCACTGTTGGGCTCTTGAGGACAGGAGCCGTGGCTGCTGCGGACATGGGTGTGCGAACACTTTCTGGAGACTGTCCTTCACTTCCTCTGGCGATGCACCCGTGCGTGGGATTGCTGGACTACGTGACGACTTTGTTTTTCACAGCTACACTATTCTGCATTCCCCCAAGGGCACCGGTCTTCCGATTTCCCTACACCTTTGCCAATAGTTACTGTTTCTATTTTTGATAGTAGCCGTCGTAACGGGTGTGAGGCGCCATCTCACTGAGATTCTGATCTGCGTTTCCCTGATAATGAATGCATTCAGCGTTTTTCATACGTTTATTTCCACTGGTGCATACTCCTTGGAGAAGGCCTACTTAGATCCCCTGCCCATTGTTAAAATTTTCTTACTGTCCTTGTTGCTGAGTTGTAAGTTATTTTATACTCCATATATTAAGCCCTTTTTGTTACATGATTTATAAATATTTTCTCCACTACATGATTTGAAGAAATATTCTATTTTATTCTTTACTTAATAATTGGTATAATTAAGGCACAGAGGGGGTAAATAATCGGCTCAAGGCCACACTGCTATAAAACAAGTGGTGTGGCAAACCTTGCGTAAGGTTGAAGGAGAGAAGCAAACACCGTCCACTTCCCCCAGGGGGCGATGGCGGCCTATGTTCTGGCGAGCTCAGGGCCGGTATTTGTTGACTGCATGAAGGAAGAAAAGAGGAGTTTCCGTGGTCAGGTCATGTTCTTGTCAATCATAATCTGGAGCCAGAGCCTTTGGGACTGACTTCAGACCCTGGCACAGCTGTACGGGGAAACTCTGGGTGAATCACTTTGCTTTTCTGGGCTACCACTTCCTCCTCTGTATACAGGGCCGTTTCTGTGTCCTAACCAAATGCCGGCCCGCTCCGAGGCTCTTTGAGGTAATGTGGATGTGAAGTGCGTTGTACATGAGAAACACACCGCGGACCCTTGCGGACGCAACCGGTTAACCGGAGCGGTATTTTGTTGGAGGTAGAGAGAGGATGCCTCTAAAACCCTGGGAAGTTGGCTACTTCTTCTCCTGTTGGGCATGAATTCTCAGAGCAGGGTGGCTATGAAGGGCTACAGGATGTAGAGTAGAAATCAATGAGGCCCTTGGCGACAGCATCCCTGCAGAGTCCAACGGCCCACACAAAGCACAACACTCACAGCAATACTTCGCCTTTGTTGCTAAAAACCAGCAGCTGAGGCTGGTGTCCGTAAGCCTTTTTGAATTCTCTGGGCCCTTTTGAGAACTTGAAAGTCATGGAAGAACATTCCTGCTGCGTACAGCAAAGTGCTGCGTTTGATCGCAGACATGAGTGGACTGGCTACAGCAGCAGCAGACAGGGCTCGGAGCAGGAGTCTGGCTGGAGCAAGGAAGGGGTGCCAGGGGCCCAGGAAAGATGCTTGCGGTGATCTCCTCTTGGCCTTCGCCTCCCGTACATTTTCCTGGTCCTCGGAAGTGCTCCCCGTGGCGGTGGTTGCCTCATCTACCGGGTTAGGAAACCAGAAGCTGTAGCAACTCTGCAAGGCAACCCGGTGTACGCGTGGCCCGAGGCCACGGGCAGCTGGCCCAGCCTATTTGCTATAAAAGGGACCTGACACTCAGCCTGGCACAGTCTTCCTGGACTCTGTTCTAGAGACAGCTGGTAAGTGGGACTGTCTGGACCCGGCCACACTTCGGGCTTCCCTTGGGGATGGTTGAGACGGTGGAGTAGCCTCTCGAACAGGAGGGGAGGGAAAGCCCTGAGGTGCCCAGCAAGGATGCAGGGCGCCTGGCAAGGGTGAAGGAGGCAGGGATAAGGTGTAGGAGTTGCCTAGCATGTCCCAGGCTGGGCCCTCCTCGGGGCCAGAGGGAGGGGTGGTGGGCATGGTGGGGGGAATGTACCCCCTTTCAAGCTCCAGTTAGTTCGTATAATCCCATCCTTTCCTGTCAAAGCCTCAGCCTTGTGCTATCACTTGGGGTCTGAGCCTTCTGACTCTCGCTGGGATCCAAATACCATCCCTTCCTCAGGATCCCTGTGTGGCCCCCCTTTCAGGTGAGCAAACCCTTGGGCACCATGCCAACTGAACTGGAGAATGCCTTGGACTCCATCATTGATGTCTACCACAATTACTCCCTGGAGACAGGGAACCACCACGCCATCTACAAAAATGACCTGAAGAGAATGCTAGCTACTGAGTGTCCTCAGTACACAAAGGTGAGGCGGGGTGTGTGTGTGTGTGTGTGTGTGTGTGTGTGTGTGTGTGTGTGTGTGTGGATGACCCCTCTTAGCCTGGCTCTGAGGATGCCAGAGGTCACTGGTCCTCTGTGGACAGCCACACTTCAGCTTTCTCCAACATCTTTACACTCTGTCTTCTTTCTTCTTAACCTTCACAGAACAAAGATGCGGATACCTGGTTTAAAGAGCTGGATGTCAATAATGACGGCGCAGTTAACTTCCAGGAGTTTCTCGTATTTGTAATAAAGGTGGGCCTGGCTGCCCACGAAGACATCCACAAAGAGTAGTGGAGGAGCCCCCTGGGCCTTGGAGCTGGGTCACGTACCTGCAGAGTAATAAAAGTATTCATACCTCAGACCTCTTTTAGTCTACTTCTTTTTTCTTGCGATATATATTTTCTCGGGGTGAATGGAGGATTGAAAAAATCCCAAATAAAAAGGAAGAAACCTGAGCTGTCTCTATCCTCACTGCACGCCAACATTCAGAGCCTTATCGCTGGGTTAGTCCTGCTGAACTTTCTTCAAACTGTCCTGAATCTCATGCAACCTCATGGTTTTGAGTCATTGGTTTTAAGACTTAGAGATTAAAAAGTGCTGCTGATACTCTAGCTAATAATTTTACTAGTTCCCAAATGGGTGATTTGGGAACAGTGAGATTTTAGGAAAACTAATAACCATTTTTTAACCTGAATTTTAGTTTCTAGCTAAATGTCTTAGACGTGGCACTTGGAAAATTGGGAAATTTGGGAAATTAGGGAGATAGAACAGGGAGGGAGAGGGAAGGTGAGAGAGAGAGAGAGAGAGAGAGAGAGAGAGAGAGAGAGAGAGAGAGAGAAATTGCAGGTGGGTGATATTTAGGTCTTACTTTAAGGAGCCTTAGGATGGCCCCCCCTTCCACATCTATGATTCGGTCTTCGGAAGTTTGGAAGCTTTTTCCTTCCCTTTCACTCCCAACCTTCTAACTCAACTAAACGATACAGGAATGGACAGATAGGCCAATACATTAATAAAACTCAATTCAAAGAGTGTTATTTAAATGCTGTCCTGTGGGATTCTGTTGTCTAGTAATCTGTGAATTATCTAACCTGACTCTCCAAACATGATATCTGTGGATTTCTTTAAGGGTCTGATAAAATTGTCAGGTCCAAGATGAATGGGCAGCCTTCCTGAGATCTCGGTTCCCAGCTCCGAGGTGCTAGGTAGTAGTGACCATGCTGGGAAAGAGGGTGCAGAGCTGTCAACAAAATCCCTGAACCCGGATCCTTAACCTGGCAGTCCATGTACCACTGAAATTCAATTAAACTTGGATGCAGCATTTAGAGTGCATGTATAGAAGAATATTTCTCCGTAGCTTTAATCAGATTCTCGAAAGTGTCCAAAGACCTTGAAAAGGTTAAGAACACTGGTCCTGCCTGCTGGTTTTTGTAACAAAAGGTGGGCTCTGTGGGGACGTGTTCCCAAGACCTTCTTGATTCTTGCAGCCCACAGCTCTTTGCCAGTATCCTGCCCTGAAAGCCAGGGCTGGCCTTGGGAGACAAAGACTGCCCTGCGTGATCGCTCAGACACTGCACAGCAGGGACATTTCAACTCTTTCTACGATGGTCACTATGCCTTGGCCCAGAGGAGAGTGGGCTGAAGAGAGGAACCCAACTCTGGGACAGTGAGGACACAGATCTTTGGAGAAGCCAGGCATGCTTCATGCCCTGGAGGAGGAGAGAATATGGCTGGTTCCCTAGGATTTCAGGAGTGAGGCCTTCTCATCACTAGGAAAACAGCATGCAGATTAACTGACCTACTTCATTAAGATCACTGGGCTTTTTGTTTGTAGTAGATTTTAATTGTAAAATGTACATAATCAGGGGAAGGTAGCAGCTTAAAGTCTTAATCACCAAGACGTCAATTCCCAGACAGTTTTATGATCAGCAACATGTTAACAAAAATGGTTAGCAGCCCGCTGAGAGTTACGATTAGGACCTAAACTGGTCTGGGAGTCACAGGATATTGAGATGAGCTACCTCTGGGGCGAGTGGGAGGCCTGGCACTAAACTGATCCTTGCTCAGCTCTGCTAAAGGATGTCTTATCCATCCCTCAAATCCAGTGCTTCCATTTCAGTCAGGAGCACAGAACATAATCTGCAATGCGGAAACAAGGATCACTGAGTCCTGAAACGTACTGCAGGGGTCTCGCTGTGATTTTCTTCAACACACAGTCTAACATGAGCAACTGGCTCAAATGTGGTTCAGGCAAAACATGAAAAGAAGAGTCTCAGGTTCACCAAGCCACATCCCAAACGTCATTCATCAATGAGAGATGGTGATGGGCAGGGAGACGACGCAGAACGTACGAAAAGAGAGAGTACCTTGCTTCTACCTCTTAGCTACCCACACTGGAGGTGGTGGTGGTGGTGATGGCCACGACGGTGGGTGAGCGGATTTGTGTGTCCCGGTTGGGACTTGGAGGACAACCTATCCCACGGTCTTTGAAAGTTCACTGTAGGACTTCCTGTTGACAGATTCTTTGGGAGAAATTTACGATAATGTTTTCCACTGGTTGAAACTCCAGTGAGTCTGCTTTCTCAGAGCCCATCCAGAGCATCCGTGAAGTCTCACCTCAAGTGGTGGGACTCTGGTGTGAAGAACTGGATTTACACTGAGCTACTAGTAGTTTATTCCTGAGCGTTTGCCTGGGCAGGAGAAGTGGTCCAGTGGCTCTTCAGAAAGAGGAAGAAATGAAGGGTGCGGTCCTCTGTAGCTTCGAGGAGGAGGCACTTACATACATGACTGAGCTCATTATAGGGGTCACTGGGCAGAATGGGTGGCCCATAGCAAGGTGATTTTGTTTCCTGTTTCCCCAACTGCAAGAGAAGAACAAGGTAGTGGAAAGTTGAGAAACAAGTAGTTTGACAGGAAACCTCATGCAATGTTTGAGCCCAGAAAGACAACCTTGGCTCAACAACTGAGGGAAATCCGGCCACTGAGATTTCCTGAGCCTGTAACAATGACTTCGTCTTAAATCTTGCTTGTTCCTCCAGTTCTCCACCCAAGGCTCCCACCTTTGGCTGAGCCTTGAGTGATGGGGACAAAAGTCCAATAGGGCACGGAGAGGATCTAGAACCGGGCAATCTGCCTCCAGCACCAAGCCCAAGAGCTCATTCCAGTGAAAAAGATTTCCCTGTGTAGTCTGCCTTTGAGGACCAAGCCACTTAGATGCCAGCCCAAACCCTAACCCTAGCCCTCGAGACTGGGGGACTTGAGTTTAAATTAAAATGGATTGAAGAGGGGAGATCTAGGTTATTGGGTCCCAGCTGTGCATCCATGTGAAAGAAAAAAAAAATAACTTCGAATGTTAAAGGAAAGAAAATGTTGACTGCTTGTGTTTTTGATGTCATGTGGAGGTTTGTCTGGATGAAAGCACATTGTGCTCCTCATTGTCACCTGATACTTGAGAGCAATGGCTGGGGAAGCATATTTGAATAACAATTTGCAACATTAAAGAGTTAGTTTATATTCACTGGGTAGAATTATGTGGTTTTATAGCCTGGTTGAAATGTGAAACCCAAAACTGTCATAATATTGGTTACCCTTTTAAGAGTCTTGCATTTAACTGAAAAATCTTATTTCTGCATGCCTTTTCTGACTTTGTATATTCTCAAATATTATTCAAATCAGTTTTTAAAAAGATTTTCCTTCCTGGTACTCTCAGTCATAAATCAAATCAAAAAGTTGGGCATGTATTCAATGCAGTTGTTGACTAATTTTGCTTTTTAGCCCGAGACGTGGGTGGCTTATATTGTCTCTTTCTCATTACAAACCTAAAAGAGGTAATTATGATTTCCATTTTGCATATGAGGAGAATGAGCGAAGAAACTTGGCAAAGTATTCACAAAGCAAGTGGCAGAACTAGGATTAGGTCCTTGGCTGTCACAGGAAGAGTCTGGCTAAGGCATCAACATGCACTCTTGGAGATGCTTTTTCCACCCTGTATTTGAACAGGGTCAGCCCTCCTCTCCCTGCCTTTCTCTCTCCTTTCTGTAATCCCCCTGCAGAGGCTGTGCTGTGCGGGGTGAGGTGCCAGATGAACTTATCTCTGGGAGCCTGTACTCTGTACAGGATTTCACCAAATATGCTTTGGGGCTTGAAGTATTGGTGAGTTTCTTTTTTCCTGGTATGAGCAATCCTTCAGAAAAGGATAATTTCCTTATAAAGAGAGCAAGAAGATTGACATTTTGACATCCCAAAGTCTTAGGGATTGTCCCAGTAATAACGTCCTCTTCCTCCTGGGGTGGAGAAGTCTTCCTTCCAGTTATGGGAGTCTAGAAATTCCTTTACGATGTGAAACATTGTCAAAGCTGCCACTTGCCCATCTAGAGCGCTCCTCCCCAGCCTTGAACCATCCACACAGGACCTGTCTGACAAGAATCCCAACAGCCAGCAGCAGTTCTGATTGTTGTGTGACTCTCTAAGTATGGTTTATTTAGTACGTAGACATAAAATCGAATGACTGTACACATTTCCACTGGTGGGTAATGGCATATCCACTGTGTAGCTTTGCTGCCCAAACACATGGCTAAGCTGGACTCAGGCTTTGCGGACTGGACTAGGAGCTCTTGCGTTGACCTCTCCCTGACTAGAGTGCTTTCTCAACGTATACATTCTTTTGTAGGGTGACTGTACCTTTCAGATGGTACGTGAAATTTGACGATTTTGGTTCCTCAGATGTTTGTGCAAAATGATATGCTAAAGTAGAAGTGTTCACACTTCTGACGTACAAGGTGGCCTGAAGACAACTTGCAGGAGGGCAAACCAACAGCTGTCTCCACTGTTTTCTCAGTGTCTTCATTCCCAGCACAGGCACACGTGCCCTGGAGGAATGGTGTCTCACCTCTTATTGTTTCTGGTAGAGGGTTAACACAACCAATCAAGCTACTCAGGACCCACGAGACTCACCGAACTCATTAGCCAAGGTGGTTAGTGATGCTGACTGACCAGCATTTGATTATCTGCTGGCAGGACAGGGTAGCTTTGGGGTACTACCGACATCTCCTGCTGTACCTGGATAAGATTCTCAGGTATTGTAGGGGTACCGCAGGAAACACCCAGAAGCGGCTCTTCCTTTTGGTTACAGAATAGGGCCAACTGAGAGATCCGTCTTGGCCTCTTTAACATCTTCTTCCCTCCACAGCTGAGATCCTGGAAGATTGCTGCTATAGCCTGATCACCCCTGAGCCTAGTGAGACCCATTCTGGTTGTGGCTCCACAATCACGTTGGTCCAATTATATCACCCCTGAGAAAAACTAGAGCATTTAGCACCACGTCCCGCAAACACATCTTTTGCGTCCCCAAGACTCTTGCCAGGCCAACCAAGGGGACATATCATAAGCAGATAGAGACTGGAACATCAGGATAAGAATTATCAAAGGAACCCTACAGTCTGGAGAAACTAGTGTCATCTGTAGAAATTGCCTTCCTGCCCATATGCTAACCCACAGGCTCCTGTCTGAATGCTGCTCCTATAGAAGAGCAAAATAAGCTATTGGCAACTTCCTGTCTGGCTCACTGCTGTCACCAAACCTTCTGGTGATTGACTAAACTGTCCCACTACCACTGGCCTCTATCTTTTTCTGTGACTAAGTTTCAATTAACCCTGTACCTTCCTGTTAATATTTTAATAAACTTTAACACTCACCCATTGTCTCTGGGTATGTTCGTTGATCTCTGGGGAACCTGCCCCAGCACAGGTGGGCTATGGGCAAGATACAAGTTGTCTCTTCACCAACTGATCCGGGAAGAGCCGAGGGCCTGTGACTTGAACTATTTTTATGATTGAAGATATTTGAGTTAGGATGTGGAGTTTGCAAGACAAGTCCCCACATAGTCTTGGCCAGCCCACAGATTCCAGTGATTCTTGGAGGTGTAAATCCTAAGGCACAGTGTTTCTGAGTCTGTGATATTTTAAAATATGTATCTAGTTTCTTTTTCAAAGCCCTGTCTCAATTTTTCTAAAACCTTAGTCATCTCTGGACGATAAGTATCTTTTGTATGCTAATGAGATGCCAGGCGGCTGGAGGTTCTTGTACAGTACCAGGATGGGAGCTGGTCAACGGACAGATCAAGTCATGATCAAGAGTTGAGACTTTCAGCCGCCTCCCCAGACAGTCAGTGACTGAATTCAGCATGACCACGTAGTAGAGCTTTCATAACATCAGAAAGGACTAGGTTCAGACAGAGAACCTCCAGGTAGCTGCACGTGTGGAGACCCCTGGAGAGTGGTGGTGCCCCGGGAGGCCGTGCTCTTACTCCAAGCGCCTCCTCTGTTTGGTTGGGTTTTGTGTGATAAATGAACAAAGGTAAGTGAAGTACTTCCCTCTGTTCTGGATACAGGCTATGGCTACTCCCTGGCTTTGGAGCTGATTGTGCAGAAGTAAAAGCGACAGTGAAGTACTAGAGACAGGCCTCTGGCGTGGGGCAGTCTGTGCCACCGAGCCTTCCGCGTAGGGGCTCTCATACTATGCCTGTGTTGGTAGGCCAGACCTGAGTTGGTGCTCTTCTGTCCTTGGGACGATGGTCTTCAGCTAACCTGGTCTCTGGTGTCAGAAAAGTTGGGAACCACCGAATGAGAGGATCACTGCAGAATTGCTGGATTGTTGCTGGGAAGAAATTCCCACAAATATTCTGGTGACTGCTGGGTAAACTGTTCTGTGTCGTGTAGTCTGTGATAATAGGAAAAACACTTCTTTTTTTTTTTTTTTTTTGGAGACAGGATCTTGATCTATAGTCCAGGCTGGTCCTGGACTCACTATGGAGCCCCGGCTGGCCTTGGACTCAGCAATCCTCCTGCCTCAGCCTCCCAAGTGCTGAGACCACAGATGAATGCCACCATGCCCAGCTCCGTGAGGTGCTAAGGAACTGAACCCAGGGCCTCGGGCTTGCGAGGCAAGCACTTTTAACCACTGTGCCATTCCTCCAGCCCTCACTTAGGCTTTATTTATTTATTTATTTATTTATTTTACTTTATTCCTCTTATTACTAAAAATGTACCCTCATTTTAGTGTAAAATTGCCAAAATAACAAAGGTTTTTAAGCCAGGCAAATTCAGGACTGACATTTGGAAAAGTTCCTACCTCTCTAAACTCAATTTTTTCATCGACAAAAGAGATAATGTTTCAACACCACCCACAGGGCAACTTTAAGGCTAAATAATGTCCATGCAGGGCAGCGCCTAGTGAGTTGGGAGTGCCCAATACCTCTTCACCTCTCAACAAATGGACTCATTTTTTTGAAACAGTTATAGATTAATAGAGAAATTGAGAGAGTAGTAAAGGCAATTCCTGTGTTCTTGTGCAGATCACTATTCTTAACATTTTACATTATTACATTTGCTTGAATTAATGAATTATTATTGACATATGGCTAATAACAAAATTGTAGCAATTTGGGGTTTTGTTAGTCTTTAATACAGTTTTCCATCTTTCAGGGTTTCACATTCGTTTGATTGATTTTTATTAGCATTCTCATTTATGTCATAGAGGACACTCAGCAAATGTAAAATCGTCCCCATCCCTTTGGGTGGGGGACAGTGAATCTGGCTCTCTCAGCCTTCTGCTAGGAAGTAGCAATGGATCCCTACCTGAAAGCTGAGTCCTTCGGGCTGGAAAGTGTGCAGGGCACGGGGATATGTGTGGGTAGGTGGGGTGGAGGACTGGGCTGAGCAGGAAGGAGAGGTGAAATCTGATCTTCTCTTGTGGCTGTCCAGGCCTCAGGGTCAAAGTTGCTCTTGAGCAACATGACACCACCCAACAACAGCTCCAGGGTGAATCAGAGAGATTTCTTCACCCACTGTCGAAGGTGAAGCCTTGGCTCCTTATAAAAACCTCCCTGGCTTGTAGCTTTCACACAGTGCTGGCTGCTTCTTACAGCTCTACGCTTTTGTGCATTGAGGGGTAAGTGCACTTTTCTTACCTGGGTCCTTAGGTGTCCACAGGATTGCGACTGCAGGAGTCACTTTGACATCATGTGTATTGAAAACCATGATCCTCCACTTGCCTCAGCACCTTTGGGTCAACATTGCGTTTTGGACCCAAGTAGACCAGTTCTTGCTGTGCTACATGAATTGACCCTCAGAGCCCCAGGGTGGCTTAGCAGCAGTGGGAAGATGAGCTTATCTAGAGGATGTGTTGGCAGAGTTTTTGTCCCTGGGAACAGAGCCCTTGGAGTGTTAAGATCTCCTCCAGGTGATCCTCCCTGGGAGATGAGGTGAATGGGATGCTGTGGGCAACCGATAGATTTTAGAAAGTATTATGTAGCTTTTTCTTTCCCATCTCCTATCTGCAAATGAAAAGTTCTCCATAAATCAAACGTGGACGAGAGACCCCAAAGCCTATCTGGAGGATTTTATGTCTTCTCTAGATGTAGAAATAGGGGTGAGTGGAGACAGAGAGGTGGGGTCACCTCAGTAGACCTCCTTTGTCTCCTAGGAGGTTAATCTCAGGCCAGAAAGATGCCCACGCTGGAAGAACACTTGGAGGGAGTCATCAACGTCTTCCATCAGTACTCGGTGCGGGTGGACCATTTCGACACCCTGTCTAAGAGTGAGCTGAAAAAGTTGATTCAGAAAGAACTGCCGAACACCATGAAGGTAGGCTATGCCCTGCCTGGCACCACAGGCAATGGGCAAGTCCTGGGAGAGGAGAGTGGGACAAGGATTAAGAGGGGTGGCCCCAGGGTGAGCTCCTGAGGACCTTCCCTCCCTAGAATTTGCAGTGCTCTCTGTCCTTCTCTGCCACTTTGGGCTTTACTAATTTCCTCTGTTTCAGGTCTGTTTTCTCTTATGTAAAGGGAAGAAAACTTAGTGTGGGCAGGTGGGGGCAGGGAGAGTCGTGTGTGGTAAACTTCATAGACTTTTCCTGTCAAGGTGTGTGTGACTCCAGGCTGATCTTTGAAGGTTACATCCTCTGTTTTGTTATGTCGGATCCTCCAACCCAGTGCTGTTTAATGACTTTATACCCCTGCACCTCCCTGCACTGAGTGCTGGGCGAAGCGAAGCTTGAGTGAGGGGGAAGAGTCTTAGGTGGCTGCGTGGGCTCACAATGTCTGCTTTCCCATTCTCCTAGAACACCAAAGACAAGGGATCCATTGACAAATTGTTCCAAGATCTCGATAAGAACGGAGACCAACAGGTCGACTTTAAGGAATTCCTAGTCCTGTTGGGCACTCTACTACAAACTGCCCATGAAGACAGCCACAGAGAGTAGGAGGCTCTCGAAGGCATTTTCCTCCCTTTCCAGTGGGGTCCCCAGAAGAGTGTTTCCGTATCTTCAACAAAGCCCTGATTTCCCAGAGGGGAAAAGAGTTAATAAATGTGCTGGTGAAAAGTTCCTGATGTGTTCTGTATTTATCCTTCCTCTTCCACTCCCCCCCCCACCTCACCCCTATTCTAATGACCTCATTAAAACCTGTGGGGACCCTGCTCCACTTGTTTACCAAATATTTATTGGAAACACACCATTTGGTATTCATTCATTTTTTGCTCACTCAGTAAATGTTTTTTGAACACCCGTGATAACCAGCGGCCAAAGACACAAAGTTTTGGCCCCCTCAGATCTTGCATTCTATTTGGAAATCAATAAATTAACAAAATGAAATCTGTAATACAATGTACTTGTAGGTAATGACAAATGATATGGAGAAAGCTGAAAGAGGGAAGAAAGGCGGGGGAAGAAGGGGCAGGAGTGCGTTGGTTTGCTTGGTATGGTCAGGTTATGCATTTGAGCACGTCTAGAAGACATGAAGGAAAGTGGTTTACAGATATCCAACTGCCAGGCCAAGCCCCTGGGGTGGGCATGTGCCTGACTTGCTGAAAGAACCTGCAAAGGCAACTGTACATCAAGTGTAATACCTAGAGGGGTGTTGGAAAGGTGTGGGATTTGGTTGCGTAGGTGATGGAGAAACAATCACTTCTATAATATAAACATTACCATTGAGGTGTTTTACCTTCTTTTCTTTTGTCTTAACCCTTTAAAATCCAATGTAGGTTTTACATGTCCTGTTCTGCAGGTAGTTTCAAGGGCTTAGTAACCACAGAGCATGACCACCACACGGTGTGCTCAACCTGGGATCCCTGGAGAGGTGACATAGTGCCGGACCAAGGGGACAGAAGTAAGTGTAGGGCATTGTGGGGGAGCACGAGGAGGACACACCTTGGGGGTGTGGCGTCAGATGGGTTTCCCGAACGAGTGGACAGTTGATGATGATATTTAGGGTAGAACTTTGAAGGAGGGAAATATGCGAAATGGAAGGTTCATGAAACAAGAGCAGGGAAACGTAATTTATTCAGTTCTTTCAAAGGAAGAAAGAGGTAGGAAGGAAAGAGGAAGACCCACAGAGATGAGTGTTATTCTGTCTACCACAGGATTGGGCAGAGCGAGGAGGGGCCGGTTTCTGGACAGAACCCATCCTAGTCCAGGTTCTTTGGTAAACAGTCCCCTAGGACCCTGAGATCTCCTCTCCTTGGTGGCTCTGCGTGTATCGATGTGACTGCTCAACATCCAGCCCCGTAGGGGACCAGGCTGTTGGAGAGCAGTGCTATTTCGCCACTGGCACTAGCACAAGTACAGGCCCAGGTGTGAGGAACATTACTACGGTGGCTTGAAGGTTTGCGTCCCTCCAAAATTCATGTCAAGACTCCACCTCCGGTGCACCAGTATGGAAAGGCGGGGCTTCGGGCGGTGTGAAGCCTCCTTGAATGGGTTAGGTGGGCATGTCTAATCTGCGGTCCCCGTTCCTGTGCCCTTGGCATTTTTTGAATGTTATAATGAAAAAAAATTGAAAAAATGTTTTAGTTCTTGATAAAGTATATTATTTAATATAGTATATATTTTTTTAATGAGGTCCAAGACAGTTTCTCTAAATTCAAAACGAAACAAACAAACAAAAAACAATCTAACCATCTGGCTGAAGGCTGAACAAGCCTGTGTTAGAGCTTTATAAAAAGGCTTGATTGGGTGTGTCAGCCCCTTCCACCACGTAGAAACACAGCGTTTTTCCCTCCAGTGGATGCAGCACAGAGGTCCCACCTAGGAAGCAGCGCAGCTCTGCTGTGACAACGGACGTTCTAGCATCTTGATCCTGGACTGAGAAGCCTCCCGGAGTGGAAAAAATAAAATTCTGTTTGCTTAGAAACTACCACGGTGGTGGTATTTTGTTGCAGCAGTGATTGGTAAGTATTGTTAAAGGAGTAAATGAACGCGTGGAAATTAATTAGGCGGTTGGCTTGAATTCCTACGAAGTTGTGAAGTTGTTGCGGGGCGCAGAGTGCGATGTGTTCTGATCAGAAGGGGCGGCAGCTGGGGCCAGCCTGCCCTCCAGTCCCGCCTCCCACCCACCGATGACGAGCTTGCGGGGCGGGGGGGGGGGGGGGGGGGGGGGGGGGGGGGGG